>LGRX02006256.1:94955-110730 GCA_001247695.2 Cymbomonas tetramitiformis
CTGAGTGCCCCTCGCTGGCCTCTGCCTGGCCACCTGAATGTCCCTCGCTGGCCTCATAGTTCACATACCACGCATGCATGTAGCTCCACCCATACCAAAACCCTCGTCAGCGATCATTAGATCAGCTGCTGAGTCAAGGGTCTCCACACCTCCCTCTGCCTGACCACAAGAAACGTGCTGTGAATCTACTCGTCATGCGGGGTGCATGGTAGGAGCACGGGTGAGGCTCCTCACCTGCGGGACTAGCACTCGTTGTGGGAGGCCACGTGGATGCGGGGTGCGTGGTAGGAGTGCGTGTACGCGTGGGAGTTGCAGTGGTAGCATAAACTGCGGTAGACAGATCAGGATCTGAGCACTCAGTTATAAGCCCACCTGCCAAGTGCCAAAGCGCTGCTGTGCATGCTTAGATATTCTGCCGGCTACTCTCAGGGACGACCAAAATATGCACTTCCTCAGACACTGCTGAAGTAGCTACTAAACAGCCATGCTGAGATACGTTTTCTCCGAATGATGGACACATTTGCCATTTCCCCCGAAGTGAGTTCAGCTTCGCTATCAGTCTGTGGGCAACTCAGGCTGCGTCTTGCATGTGCCAGCAGATCGTGGCAAGGATGGAAAGTCGCTGCACCACCAACTGTATCGGCATATCAGACTTTCTCACCGACGTCGCAGCGGTGCAGTGCTCTGCAGAGTTGTGCTTAGAAGCGCGATGCACTGGTTTACTGATGCCGGTGCGCTTATTAAATATCCTATTCTTGGAAGCAGCGTTCTTCCTGAGAACTTTTCCTCTCATCTTGTTTTATATCCTTTGGTGTCGTGCATAACACTCAAGCTTTTGTTTCTAACATTGCAGCTGTGAGGGGAGCGGAGAGAGGGGATATTGCATCAAAGTGCTGTCATAACAATGAGAGTCCCGGATGTCCAAGAGAGGGTCACTCTGGCTTGTGAGGGGAGCTTGGTCGATCAGGCATCGTACGGCAAATGCACTGGCTCGTTGACGTACACGGTGCACAACCCTGCTCCTTGGCACAGATTACTCCGATGCATGAAGGCTCAGATGAAGACCTATCTGATTGACCGGGCTCCGAATTGTGTCTTTGCACATGTGACAGATGGTGGGACAGCAGACCACGGTGCTGATTTGTTAGTCAGCCTATAACCTGCAGTTTTGGGATTTGGATTCCGGTAATTCATCAGCAGATGTGTACTGATCACCTGACGCATTCATTGTGCCCACAATACACAAGACAAAAATATGGACTGCAAAGAAACTGTGGAGGAGCTGGCCGTAGCGCAGTGCAGCTTGCGACTAGCGGCAACACAGCGGGGCGCACAGCAGAAGGCATCCGCGACAAAGCTGGTCGTGACACCTGCACAATGTACTGGCAGCAACACAGCACAGCTAGCGGCACCAGCCGCCACAACCAAGTGAGCGGAAGCCAGCACAACAGCTAGTGCGACATGCAGAGCGGCTCGTGGCACCTGCAGAGCAGCTGCCCGTGGTGCAGACCACAGCATGCATGGTGCTAGTGGCGCACGTGATCATGGTGCAGTGCAGTGCGCAGCTGATGACCCGATGTGGCGTGAATGCAGCTATTAGGTGCAAGCCTGCAGTCTCAGGCTGAGTCTGGAACACAACAGGGCATGATAATTGTTTTTGTCACTTCTCAAGCAACTTTGAGAACGCTCCTTCTCCCAAACATTTCAAAGGTATGCTTTGCATATTGGGAGCAGCAGCGTGCACAAACTAGAGTGGGCGAGCTCAGCCGCGGACCCACCGAGCAGCTACTAGCAGCTGCCAACATCTTAAAGTTGCGGTGGCGAGGGACTGGATTGGCCTGGCGTTGAGTACGCTAGGCTGCAGACCTCCGAAGGGAGGTCACTTTTTGGCACATAGCACCCAGAAGGCCCGGGCTGCTACTTATGATAGAGCGGTGGGTGCTGCACTAGAGGAGGTCTGGTTGTTTGGCCTCAGCTCTCATGGTCAGTGCAGGCCTACATCAACCGCTGAGCGACACTGTGAGCATGGACTACTACTTCGGGTGGTTGAAATGGTCACAGACCAGAGGTTCAGGAATTTGTCTTGTGTGCTTCATAGAAGCATCTTTGTTCTGAAATGGCAAACTAGGGAGGATTCATGCAAAAGTGAGAGGCGGGTATGTACCTATATATAGTAAACATGCGACTAGGAAATACACAGGGGAATACACGGCAAATCAAGGTATTGCAAGGGCAGACGGTAGGTGTGGCATCATGGTTCAAGGCTTGAACAGGCAGGAGGCTCTCAGGGGTGGCAATAATAGCAGCGAGGAGAGTGCATGCACGGCACCTGCAACGGTTTGAACTATCTGCCAGCAGGCTAAAAAGAATACCATTGTCGCTTTAAACATATTGTAGAGAGTGTGCGCCTGCTTGTGCTGGTCGCCGCTTTCGTTTTCGCTCAAAAAGGAGTTTTCCTTTAGAAGTGTTTAATATGAGGTAGTCGATGATGCTGTACGTATGCTGAACCTTGTACAGTTGTATTATCACGTGATGATATGTTCTCGTCCTTTGAAGTCGTTGTTTCAGCCTCCAGACTGGAAGGTTGTGTTCCTGTTAAAAGCAGTTGACAAATTACTATTGCTGTAGCATGACAGTGCTACGTTTCCTGGAATTTGCCGAAATTCATGCAATCCAATTATCAGCTTGCAATTCAAAACCCTTCGAGGATCAACGAAGTGTTACAATTAAGTGTTGTCTGCTGAAAAATTGCCCACTGGATATTCTAAATGGTAAACTTTAAAAGCCGAATAGTGAGGCATTACATTATCATCACAATATTATTCTCACTCACAGATTTTCCAGTGGGCAACGGTCATTATCATATTCTCCGAAGTGAAATTCCCGATTAGTCTTAGTGGTACACCGTTAGTTTTCGAAGCATTTGGCAAATGTACTAGAATCCTTCAGGCAAAACCAACGGTGATAAACAATCAAACTGTATATCCACTGTGGAATACAATTCCCACGCCTATACACGCCTATACACAGCTTGTCAGTGCCAGTGACACTCCGTTGAAGCTAGACTGCAATAGTAATATGATCGCGATCACAGATGAGGTGTGAGACTGTGTTGAGTGCACGAGGAGTAAAGTTCAGCCTTCTACTACTATGACAGATGTATGCAAAAGCATCATTGAGCCAAAAGTGCCGTTGGGTGTGCGTTGATGAACGAAATATAAGAAGCACCGTGGCTTTTGACGGCTCATTTTTCCTTGTCTGATAGTGCGAGTGCCCCCGTGCTCTAATTAGGAACGCTGTCTTAAACTGTTCAATTTTCCGTCGGGCTGGCAGCGCTCACGCTTTTCCCCTTGAAATCTTTCTTTTTGCACTTGCACCTAATCGTCTACGATGTTTCAAGAGACCGTCGTTGTCTCCGAGTTGCGAGTGAATTGCGTCATCCGCAAATAACAACGACGAATTTTTCTTTCCGAAAGAGTTCTTTCAGAATTCAATGACCTTTTAGGTCGATCAGTGAACGTCCTCGAGCAGTTTTTGGTCATCTAGAAACGCTCCTAAAGTTTCTTCGAACATAAATTTGCAACCAGGCGGCAAGCAAATCCTGGAAACTCTAATACCAAGAAAGTGAAAAACGACCGTTGCCTCGGAACAGAATTACACGATGTCGGGTGCGGATTTTGTAGGAGAAGTCAATACCGTTCATTTGGACGTGATCGAGCAGTACTCAATAACCTATAAACGCGCGTAAATCGCGTTTACTGAAATTCAGTCTTCTACTAAGGTCACCGTGCAAGGCTTCGCAAACCAAAACTCGAACGCTAAGAAACTTGGCCGCGCATACACCACCAAATATGATTTCTGATGTTAGAAAACTTTTGAATCGCGAACTTTTAAATCGCACACTTCAACATACATTTCAGGCGAGTAAATCTACGTCAATGCGTCGTCGCGCCGGGACTCAGACGACGTTTTCTCAAGCTGGAAACAGTGATGTGCGCGCTCCGATGGGCACGTCAGAAGTTGCACATCATAGTATTGGAGCTGCTCTAACGTCCTCATGAAGCTAATAGTGAGCGAAGAACGTATATTTACGTGATACAATGGCTTGTAGCGACTGGCTTCGTCCACAGGCGGGGAAAGCAATCCTACCTCAAGGGTGACACCGCAAACGATCTATTCATCGCAAACCGCTGCAAGCGAAGCGAACGTAGGCACTTGTTGTTGTAGAGCTCTATTCGTACTAGCTACTACCCGTAGGGCCCGCATTCGGTATCGGGTATGAGGGTGTTCGCGGTTTGGAATAATTAAATCACGGTTTGGAATAATTAAATATAGATCGCCCCCCCCCTTTCCATGTGACACACTGCACTGTCTCTCTTTCGGATTTATACTGGAGTAGACACTTGACAGTATCGACTATTCTTAATTCTATGTTTAAAATAATTAAATATTATCGCACCTAAGGTGCATCTATTCCTCTCGCAATATTCTACAGTGCATGCATCACTGAACTAATAAGTACTGAACTAATATAGCACTGAACTAATAACTTATTAGTTCTGGAAAATATTATTGAACTAATAATTCATTAGTTCAACGGGAACTAATAAGTTATTAGTGCAGCACTGAACTAATAATTTATTAGTTCCACGTGTCGAAATCGGATGGATGTCAGCCGCAACCCTGCCGCCAGATTTCAAGCGTCAATATTGTTGCTTTCTTTAATTCCGCAACTGCTGGATGAAAAGTGGGATCCTCCCAATCCTGGAAAGTCACGATCAGGAGCAGGAGGGAAGGCGAAGGTACCATATGGGACACAGGGAAAGGAAACCCACACATTACGTGGTTGGTAACACGATGTTGCCCGTGGAGTGTGAGGGTGCAATGGCGGAGCTGCAGCTGTTGATGGGTCAGATGGGCCTGGAGAGTTCGGACACGGAGACGGCAGAGGAGTTTGTGCTTGACTCGGATGAGGTTGTGATTGAGGAACAGAAGGAGGTGAGCACGATTGTGGCAGAAGTGCTTCAAACTGAACCTGAGGAGCTTATGTCTTCTGCCGAGGAGGAGACAGAAGATCAGCGTGACAGTGGTGAAAGTGACCCTGAGTTGATAGTCCCTTCCTTGAAGCGGGCTAGGGAGATGGCCCAACAATTGGAACTATTCACCCAGGAGAATGTAAAGCAACTTGGGGTACAGTCAGCAGAGACAGTAAGTTGGTTGTCTTGGCAACTGACAAAGATGTTGGTGTCAGATGGGGCAAGGCAAACCAAGGTGGACAACTTTTTTTCTCCAGCAGCTGCAGGTGAACCAAGTGCTGCAGGAAGTGAGGGAAGCCTGAGGGACAGTGACTGGGAGGGGGAAGGGGTCAGTGACCTGGAGGAGGATCTGCAGGACAGCTTGGTTTCGGTGGTTCCTGAGACCCAAGACAGTGTCCCACGGTGGCCTGCAGGAGCACCACACCAGGGTGACGGTGCCAGGTTGATGGAGGAAGAGACTGAGGACCTGGTTGATTTTGATGAGGAGGATGCTGATCACATGGAATAATTAGATGTATACATATTTTGTAAGCAAATAGCAAAATTGAATGCCATGTGAATACATAACCCTACTGTAGTGAATGTGCATTCACAACATTCTTAAAAACTGTGGCGTGGTGTTTATTTCATTCCGTTGCTGTAGAGAATACTATAGAATCTGGGCCTTCCTTGTTCCTGCCCGACCTGCCCGTGACGAGATGAGTAAAAGTACTGCAGGGCTACATATCACCGGCATATTACATCTCACCGCGTTATCACATCTCACCGGAATATTACATCTCACCGCGTTACTGCATCTCACCGCAATATTACATCTCACCGCACGTGTCAGTTTAGTTCAATGCCCAAAGTAATAAACTACTACATCACCGATTAAACTAATAATTTATTAGTTCAGTGCACTGAACTAATATGTATTAGTTCAATGACTGAACTAATAGATTATTAGTTCAATGATTAAACTAATAAATTATTAGTTTAATCATTAAACTAATAATTTATTAGTTTAATCACTCAACTAATACTAGCACTGAACTAATACCAATCTCTTACCCGGTATTTTACCGAGGAAATTACCTCTGTACTGTACTGTCGGTTTTCTGTGACACTGTACTGTCGATTTTGGGGAATTATGTGCCGACGTGGCAGCCGTGCGACAGTACAGTACAGCCCGAAGGTTTAAGCGAAATATTATCGCTGTGACACTGCGCTGCCCTGTTTCATCGGCTGTGACACTGTCATAGCCAGACGAGAGAGGGGCATGCAGTATTTTCCACCACGTTTTGTACTGTCGTCTGTACTGTCGTATACTGTCGTCGGTACTGTAGTCTGTACTGTCGGCTGTACTCCGTATACTGTCGAGTGTACTGTAGCATGTACCGGCCGTTCCGCACCATACTTAATTTCATTTTGGCGACATCCACGCCTCCGCCTCTATACTGTCGTCCTTTTTGTCCGCATTGTACTGCCGTCGACGAAAAACGGTGGACCTCCAACCAGAGACGCGGAAATTGACATGCTGTCACGGACGCAGTACAAAGACGAGACAGTACAGACCAAACGACAGTACAGTACAGAGGTAATTTCCTCATTAAAATTACGGGTAAGAATCTATGCGTCTATTGTAATTGCATTTAATTACTAGGTGGATCGATCTCAAAAGGAGATCTCCACTAGGCCATCTGACCATAGGATCACGTGTGCGCGACAATACTTCGCTTTTTGCATCCCAACATGCCATGCCACAACGCGAGGGTGGCGTCGCGATAAATGTACGCGACTGCAGTGGCACTGCCATCTTTAGCGTCTGACGATCGTGAGATCGAAAGTTCGTCTGTGTCGCCCGTTGGGATTCGCGCTTTACTATTGTTGCTGCTGCCGATTAAGTACTAGGCCCGGTCGATCTTGAATTAAGATCTCCACTAGGCGCATCTGACCTTTCTGACGGTCGATGGGATTATTTATCTTGCCGACGTGGCGCACTCGAGAGATCCGAACATGAACATCGAGTCTGCCATTCCATTAATGATTTGACATTTCTCGATCCTCGCGTCTGCTATGCAATGTAAAAGCGAATCTATCTGATTTCCGAACATCGCGTCGGCCATGCGATGTTTAAATAATTTTCGCCATTACACTATCTGACCGTAGGATCATGTGCGCGACAGTGCTTTGCTTTTTGCTTCCCAGCATGCCATGCCATAATGCGTGGGTGGCGTCGCGATAAATGTACGCGACTGCAGTGAAAAGAAAAAAATGTAACATACTCCTACCGGAGACGTGATGTTAGGAGGTGCACAGCTGTCAAGCCTGCCCCTTTATTTCTACCTATCTACAGATGTCCCAGGCAGTTATCACTTGCAAAAGTTAAAACCCTCCCTGCAGCCCTGCCTCATAACGGGAGGCTGCAGTTCAGACGGCACGGGCGACAAGTGGTTAAAGATGCCCCCACTGTTTTTTGGCACCAGGCAAGCAAGTTTGTCCGGTGTCAAGTGAGGCCGTCTACTAGTGGAGCCCCTAATGGGGTCTCCCAGTATGCGGCCCGGTGGGGTGCATATCCTAGGATAAATGCTATTCTAAAAGCACAAGTTGTGCTCCAACGAGAGCAAGATCTACAGAGGGTAGGCTTTGAGGCAGATATTGTGGTTTGATGAAGATGCGCCAGTCTAGTGACCACGCCGTTGCCGCCGCTGAAAACCCCCGGATGCGTCGTGGTGTGGGGGACGAAAAGCGGTTGCCGGCTCTGTCGTGCCTGCCCCGCCAGGTTGCCAAACTCGTCGGCCGCTGACTCGCTCCCAGCAGGTCCTGCACAATGCGCGGTGAGTGAAGGCGCGCTAGGGAAATGTAGTTGGCGGAGTTCCGGCTATCAGACGTGCTGGTCATAGACCTCCACGTCCAAGCCGTCCGCCTCATGCCAGGGGTCCTCGTACTCGAGGTCGGCGATGTCCTCGTCCTGCGAGTCCCCCTGCGCAGCTGCTTTCCCCTTTTTGCTCGTTCTCGGTGGGCTAGGCGGCACCGATGCCGGTTTACCACTACGTTTCTCACCAGGAGAAGGCGGTGTGCAAGACGGTGCACGCTGAACGATGTCCGAAAACGTTGAGTCCGAAACCGCTGCACCACAGGATGGCGCCGCGGTTTGCGTGAAGTCTCTGGACTTCACTGTTCCAGAGGCGTTACCAAAGGTGAAAGATGCACCTGGCACGACTGTTGGCGGAACGGAAGGAGTCGTGAAAACCCCCGTCGTCGCTGGCGGATCTCTCCGCTCAGCGCGCTCCTTCGCGTTCTGTCGCTGCGTGGTTCTCCTGAGGGTCCTGACGCTTGCCCCCTGCGATGAGGCGGTGCCACGCGTGGATGAAGAAGGCCGAAACGTCGATGAAGTCGCCAAGCCCGGTGCTGTCGTGCTAGCCCGCTCAAATGCGGGAAGGCACACCGTTGCCGCTGCTGCAACTGCTCGAGTCGCGTGCAGAGCCAGATGCGTTAGGCTCTGTTGCGGCGTAAGCGCGATGGACTCGTCGTCACCGATGCACTCCGGCAGGGCCGCCCCCTGCCTTCGTGCTAGCCTTTGTGCTCTCAGCGCAGCCTGAGCTGTGCTGATGAGTATCTCCAGGCTCATCTCCGCTGCTTCGTGCTGCGGACTCGTTGCCGGTCCGCCAGATGTCGGCTTTCGCCCCCCCATGTCGTGAGAGCCCGCTTTAACACAAAATTCTCGTGAATAATTTCAAAATTGTCTTCCCTTCGTTTATCCATTATATCGCTTGAAATTTACCATAAAAATTTTGGGTGAAAGCGTTGCGCAGCCGCCGGTCCATCCGAACGCCACTGCAGTGGCACTGTCATCGTTGGCGTCTGGCGATCGTGAGATCGATAATTCGACTGCGTCGCCCGTTGCTGCTGTTGCCTGCTGTTGCTGCTGATTAAGGTAAGTAAGGTATTAAGGTAAGTAAGGTAATTTGGTTTGGGTGAAGATTATAAAGGTCAGAGGTATAGTCATGCTCATAAATTAAGGGGCACTTTTTTTGCGATTTCGAACACACTTTTCGAAAATGTACCCCCTACCCACACGGATCTTGCTTACATGCGGCTGCCACGAAATCAGAATATACAGGATGTATACCAATGACGACTATAAAGTCAAATCGCACAAGGGGGGGGTCGAGTCATGCCTGACCAAGCCTGCCACGCCGACCACGCGTCAAGCACAAATGCCCATTTTTAAGGGGTTATGCCGAGGGGGCTGAATGCCGATTTTTTTAAAATCAGAAAGTCGTCCCCAGGTAGCATTTGGAATTGGAATATTGGGGACATATAATGGTTAGTCGATAGGCATCGATCACCCCCCAGAAACACCCCTATTCTGACCTCCACGGCATTTTCCCAATTTCGACGCATATTGGGTAAAATTAATTCCGATTTTTCAGAATAAAAAATAAGGCGGTTTTGGAAAAATTCGGGAGTCACCTTAACGCGCGACTTTCGGGCGCCCCACTTCATCAACGCAGGGTCCATGAGGTAGGCAAAAGGAGAACTGGTCGCTGGGCCGGTCTGGTCGCAGGTGACACCGCTATTGTGTCACTAGTCTACTTGACTACTTGAGCTGCTTGAGACCTTGAGCCCTTGAGAATCCCTACCCAGTGAATGTCTCACTTTATTGAAACCGGTCTACTCACCATCTTATGGGAGCAGCCGAGCTGCCTCGCGGACTGCCACACCTTCTACTATGGAACCGAGGTGACATGCGCGCATGCGCGAGCGACAGGTTCGGGCGGTCTTTGCGACACCACGCCCGCTTTTCGTTGCCCCTTAATTTATGAGCATTACTATAGTAGTAGGCGCTGTCGATCACAAATATGCGATCTCCACTAGGCGTCGATCTTTTTGGACAGCACAATTAATTACCATGCGATGTTAACATGGATATCGCCATTACATCATATGACCCCAGGATCATGTGTGCGACAGCGCTTTGCTTTTTGCTTCCCAAGCATGCCATGCCATAACGCGTGGGTGGCGTCGTGGTACATACACGCGACTGATGTGGCACTGTCATCGTTAGCGTCTGGGGATCGTGAGATGGAACATTCGACTGTATCGCCCGTTGGGATTCGAGCTTTGCTGCTGCTGCTGTTGCTGCTGCTGATTGACTAAGGTACTAGGCGCTGTCGATCACAAATATGCGATCTCCACTAGGCGTCGATCTTTTTGGACAGCACGATTAATTACCATGCGATGTTAACATGGATATGTGCTAGGAGGCAAGCACAAGAGCAAGAAAAACGGCTAAGTATAAAACGCAGGAGTACTCAGTACGGAGTACAGTAGGACCGATCAGAATGATGTTGATGTGAGGTGCCTAGACTGTTGTACGGAGTACTCAGTACAGTTGAGTTATGGAAAGAGTTCCTGAATGTATAAGAACTCTAAGTGTAACCCGTTTCGGAGATGAGAACTGAACTGAAAAGTGTAACATAAAAGTAAAGAGCCGTAACTGCTGTATATTGTGTATTGAAAGCATGCACTTGAAAGCAAAAGCATAACTAATAAGATTTACGAAACCGAAGTCTTTTAGTTGACCAAGCGTAATCATACCTCGTGCGGTCGTTTAATAAGTGTAGATAGTATAAGTCCGAAACCGTAAAGAAGAGAAGAAGTCAAGGTGTAGACTCCTACAAAATGGTAATTAGTTCGTGTTTTCACGTTGCTTCCTTGTCTTTCTTGCGCAAATTCTGATCAACCCGCCCCGCCTTGTGCGATTAGCTAGCGAGTACTTGCACTACGAAATCGAGAATGCCTGTGCTCTCGTTCTTGTTGCGCGGTGGTGTGTGGGATTGAGGGTTCCAGGTCGCTTGGAGCCGCGTCGGTGTGGAGGAATCTAGCCCGACGACAATCTTTTAAGGTGCGCGCGTTGCCTTAGTCCTAGCACGCATACACGCATAGCACGCATATACGTGCTTTTGGACTCGCGGGTGCGGGAAAACCAAATCGTCTCCGTTTTTCGGCAATTCCGACCCTTCGCGGCGGAAGCGCTGCGCAAATTTTTCAATTTTGCGTAAGCCTTTGCTGAAATTCGGGGTTGGTTCGGGATTTCCCCTACCTTTAATTTAGCCTTCTAGTCCCCCCTATTCGGGAATCTCCGCGCTTCGGCCGGTGTGCTTACTTGTGCTCGCGCGCAAGTGGCGTATTCCTGGGATCGGGTACTAGTTGCCACACCAACCGCTTTTCGATTGGTTAATTTGCGGGCGTGCAACGTTTGATGTCCCCCATGGGGCTTTAGCTTTCTAGGATCTTCCTTTCCGGAAATCTCCGCGCCTCGGCCGGTGTAGCCACTTGTGCTCGGGCGCAAGTGGTAAATTTCTAGATCGGCGGGTGCTAGTTGCCGCGTGTGTCGTGTACACTTTCGGCTTTAGCTAAATTAGGTCTCACGCATAGCACGCATACTATGCCCATGTATTCAGATGAAGAGGAATGCCTCGGTCGGTCGGGCCGGCGTGGGGGGGGTCGGGCCGGCGCCGCCCCCGGCTCGGCCGTGGGGTCCGGTCGGTCGGGGTCTCGCGCTGCGGGCCTGTCGGTCGGCCCAGGCTCTGGGGAGTTCTGGGGCGCAGCTGGCGGGTCAGACAGCCGGGATTGGCGCTCCCGTGAGAGGGGGGGGGAGTGCGGCGCGCGCTTGCGCGCCAATACGGCGGTGAAGCCCTCGAGGTTACACCGGCGCGCACGCCCCTGAGAGCCCCTCCAGGGTTGTCTGGTGGGCCCCCCAGGGCCTCGCCACCAAAAGCCCCTTCACCAGCGAGGGTCAGTGGGGCTGAGCCAGTGTCCGAGCTCGCATTGAGCTCGGCGTTACGGCAGCCGGCGCGCCGGAAGCGTGCGTCGCCCGAGGCTCCGGCACCGCCGGCGGCAGGCGCCGGCTCCGGGTCGGACTCGGACCGCTCTGCTAAGGGGTTGAACCCCTCGGCAGCTCCCTTCTCCCCACTCCCTGCGTCCAGCAAGAGTGCGAGTAGTAGGGTCGTCCGTCGGGAACCGACGTCGGGACCTGCAGCGTCCTCCCTCTCTTCCCTCGTGGGGAGCGAGCAAGGGAATCTCATCAGTGCCCCAGGGCGCTTTGAGATTTACCGAGCCAGTGACTGGAGCCCCCCGGCAGAAGGGGAGTCTGATGATGTCCGGCGCCCAGAGCAGCTAGACGTCGTCCAGTCACGGGGGCGCGAGTCTCGCATCCGGCCCAATCCGGCTTGGCGAGGAGAGCGACGTCAATCCATGCTCGCATTGGCCCTCCGTCAATGGAGCACCTGGGCGCTGAATTCAGCGCAACGACGTGCGAGAGTCTCCCTGCCATCTCGTCAGCGCGCAACAGCGCGGCTTGCGTGGGTCGCATGGAGGGCCAGGACGGACCAGTCAGCGCATCAGCGCGAGCTCCAGCGCCTGGCATTCCAAGCGTGGAATGACGTCACCCAACAGGTCGCCCAACTTCAAGGCCTGTTTGACAAAGGCAGTCGGCGCCGGGTCGAGTCCGCTTTCGCAGCATGGCGCCAGCATGTCGTCCAGACACAGGGTCTGTGGCGCAGAGGCAGACGTCAAGCTGGAGCTGTCTTCATGGCATGGCACCAGCAGACGATGCTCGCCAAGGAGAGGAGCACCTGGTGGGTTGGAGCTCGGAGACACCGGATGACCCAGATGGGCAGGAGGTGTCTTCGCGAGTGGCGCCGGCTCCCCAGGACGACCCCAGTCAGCTCGGACTCGTCCCAGGGAACGAGTGCCCGCCGTCCGGTAAGGAAGGCGGGAACCTCATCATCCGGTGTCAGCTCTTGCTCGGATTCCGACCAGGAGTCTATGTGGCAGGACATCCGTCGAGGCCTAAAGCGCCTGGGGAAAGACCACCCGCTGTCAGGGCTAATGTGGTTCCAGCTCAAGGACTATGGGCTCTCCGAGGACGGCGCTTATCGCCTGGAGATCCACCAGCAGTCAGTCTCCGAGTCCAGGGTATTGATGCAGCAAAAGCGCGAGGACCCTCACAACTCCCTTGGGAGGTGTAGATTCTCTGTCTTTGCCATCAACGCCGGCAGACCAGGGGAGCTGGTACGCCAAGGGGCGGACCTCCAGGAGGTTAGGAGAGCGGTCGTCGCGGCCGTCAGAATGAGCGGCCGCACCCGGAAGTCACACAGGGGTCTTAGGAAGTCAGGTGCAGCACCTCCGAGTTCCGCAGCCCCCGGTGGGAACTGGTCGAACCGGTTTGCTCCCCTCTCGTCCTCATCGGAGGAAGAGCATCCCGCGGAACGTCCGAGGCCCAGGACTCAGGCGCCTAAGCCGAGCGGCCCCAGTCGCCCGGTGCCTCGCACCCGGAAGGCCAGTCGAGCACCATCGGCCCCGCACCCCAGTCCGACTTCCTCAGGGAACACGTCGTCGTCCCCGGAGTCCACTTCGAGCAGGAACAGTCAGGACCTGCAAGAGCTGAAGGAAGCCTGGCAGAAGGAGTCGCAAGCTCGGGAGGCGGCTGCCGAGGCGCGCCTGGAACAGCTGTCTCGGCAACTCCAAGAGAGTCAAAGAGCTGCCGAGGAGCGCAGGATCTCCGATCAGCGCGCTGCCGAGGAACGCAGGGTCTCCGAGCAACGCACTGTCGAAGAGCGCTGGGCCGCAGACCGGCTGGCCGCAGAGGCCCGGGAGACTGCCAGGCAGTTGGCTGTCGACGAGAGCGTCGCTCAGCAGGTAGCCGCTGAGGAACGGCGAGCGGCAGCTGAGGCCCAGCTGGAGGAGAGGCTGCAGGCGGTCATAGAGTCACAAGTCCAAAGGCTCGCCCTGGTTCAGGCCTCGCCCCCAGGGCCCGTGGAGTCAGACGCTCGGGGGCCCTCAGCGGTACCGTCGAGTCCGGTTCAGGAGACGCCCATCTCCCGAGAGGGACATGAGCTGGTAGAGCCGACTTCCGTCGTCACCTGTGACGTCGAGAACCGGGGCGTTCAAAGCCCTCCGGAGGAGTCGCGCGCGGGCGTGACAGCGCTTCCGCCGCACTCATGGGACTTTATTTCCCTTCCTATACAGGTCTGCGACGCCCTCCGGAAACACGTGGTCGGGTATGCCAACTCGGGGATCGAAGCCCAGCGCCTGTTTTACGACGCTGCTCGTAGGTATCGCACCCTTGGTCAGGTCGCCGGGTGCTTACACCCTTCCAACCAGATCAGGCAGTGCCTGAAGGCAAAGTTCTCGGACGAGGACAGGGTCCTCGGGGCCCAGGTGATTCACAGTCTCACGACGGCCTTGGCGTCCGTCGCGGAGAGCTGCGCTCGCTGTGGGTGCGGGCACGAGGAGAGCCCGGTGCGTATGTGGGCGTGTCAGGCAAGCGCTAAGAAAAGTGTGGTGGCGTTCATGAAAAAGGTGTACCTGCCGGTGTGTGGGTTTTGCGCCGCGGACGTGTGGCCCGGTGCTTTCGACCACTTTCCGGCTGTGATGCCACCTCCGCTTCCTACGGCGGCAGACACACCGGGAGACGGGGGGGGGATGGTCCCTCAACTGGAGCACTCGGAGCCAAACGAGCTTTCGGAGATGCCCGGTGCCGGCGGTCATGGTGGTCCTGGTGGCTCGGGGAGCGGTGACCCTGGAGGGCCGGGAGGCCCGGGGAGTCCGGACGAGGACCCTGGCGGCGATGGCGAAGACGGGGATGGCGACAGCCAGTTCACCTTCTCGTCTTCCTCTCGTTACAGGGAGCCCCGGAGCCATTACAGTCGTAAGGACGAGCAGCACGCTCTCAAGGAGGCCACCAGAGCCATGGAGAAGGCGGTGGACAAATACCACACAGAGGTGGAGGGGTCGTCCCACGTCTTTGGTCGGCTCCTCCGATTTGTTCGGCAGGTCAGGGAGGTTCGGGAACTGGAGCCGGTGCGCTACGCCATGGAGATGGCGCGTCTGGGACCACTAGAGAGCGGGGGTGAGGAAAAGGTGTTGTCGGACCACTCCCTGCTGTCAGAAGTGGCCAGACACTGCTTCGGCAAACTCAGCTCCGAGTACCGCGAGCTTTCTTCGGTGTTGACGGAGGCTCGGGAAGGTAAGAACCTCACCTTGGACGTCATAGTGGTTCCCTTGGCGCAGCTGGTGATGCCCGACAAGGGGGAAATGGCGTCGATCGGTCCGTTCCTGCGTCGCGTGCGTCAAAGTCAGGACAGACAGACTCGCACGGTCCGCGAGTTCTGGGACGGGGTGCACCTTGCTCACGACATCGTGAGCATGCTGGCTGCCCACGAGCTCACCTCTCCGGTGCCGGAAGAGGAGCTGCTGGAGATATTCCTTACGGGGTTGATACCGGAGATAAGGAGGAAGGTCTTCCTTATAGCCGAGAGGAAAGGCGCTTCGGTTCTGACTCTGAGCCGGACGGCCAGTAAAGGCCGCCACGAACTCCTGACTTGGGCCATAGAGGCTGAGCGGGAGTTGCGGCAGAGCCAGGATAAGACGAGCCGCTCGGTCCAGCTGCTGGCCCACGTAGATGTCACGGAGGAGCTGCTAGCCATGGCGACATCCGCTGGCGCTCCGACACCCACAGGGCAACGACTCGGCTCCCCACAGTACGAGGGCTGCCGTCTGTGCAAGAGCATGGACCATTATGCCCGCGACTGTCCGCAGGCGAGCCAGCGCCCGAAGGAGTGGGCCAAGTGCCTCCTGGAGGACACCCTGGCGTTGATAGGGGACGAGTCGGTGGAGGAAGCTTTGGCTGCCATCGGTTTGGATTTTGTCCAGGAGGACGCTCCCCAGCCCGGGGCGTCCTCCCC
>LGRX02006257.1:0-43456 GCA_001247695.2 Cymbomonas tetramitiformis
GTGACGCATGGTGCCTGGGAGTAGCGCGCAGCGTGTGCACCGCGTCCAGGCGCATCGGGCCTCCTTGCAGAGGTTGATGCGCGTGCCTGGGAGCAGCACACCGCGCACGCATGCCCCGCCGCCGAGCGCGGAGCGCGGCACCCACACTCGGGGTGCTGATGAGGCCGGCGAGCCCCAAGCTCCGGGCGAGTGCACCTGTCTCGACGGAACGCATCGCCACGCGCCTGCAAGGAGGCCCACCCTTGCATGCGTGTCGCCACGAGGTGAGCACACCGAGGTGCTCACCCGCGCCCTCCCCTTAGGGCCACCGAGAGTGAAGCGTCCGGGAGCGGACCGCTTTTCTTTTGGGGGGGAGAGAGCGCCGCGAGTGGCAGATGGCAGCCACCGCGAGCGCGCCAGGCGCACCGCCATGAGGCAGCAGCTCTCGCTGTGCTGTCTCGGGCTGCGTGACGCGCCGCTGCTCCGCCAGGCACACCAGACGCATGGTGCCTGGGAGTAGCGCGCCGCGTGTGCACCGCGTCCAGGCGCATCGGGCCTCCTTGCAGAGGTTGATGCGCGTGCCTGGGAGCAGCACACCGCGCACGCATGCTCCGCCGCCGAGCGCGGAGCGCGGCACCCACACTCGGGGTGCTGATGAGGCCGGCGAGCCCCAAGCTCCGGGCGAGTGCACCCGTCTCGACGGGACGCATCGCCACGCGCCTGCAAGGAGGCCCACCCTTGCATGCGTGTCGCCACGAGGTGAGCACACCGAGGTGCTCACCCGCGCCCTCCTCTTAGGGCCACTGAGAGAGTAGCGTCCGGGAGCGGACCGCTTTTCTTTTGGGGGGGGAGAGAGCGCGCCGCGAGTGGCAGATGGCAGCCACCGCGAGCGCGCCAAGCGACAGGTGAGATCCTGGATAATCCATCCACCAGAGCAGTGGCTCTAGCCTCGGCATAGCCAGGCGACAGGTGAGAACCTGTTCAATCCATCCACCAGAGCAGTGGCTCTAGCCTCGGCATAGCCAGGCGACAGGTGAGAACCTGTATAATCCATCCACCAGAGCGGTGGCTCTAGCCTTGGCCATGCCTGGCGACAGGTGAGAACCTGTATAATCCATCCACCAGAGCAGTGGCTCTAGCCTCGGCATAGCCAGGCGACAGGTGAGAACCTGTATAATCCATCCACCAGAGCAGTGGCTCTAGCCTTGGCCATGCCAGGCGACAGGTGAGAACCTGTATAATCCATCCACCAGAGCAGTGGCTCTAGCCTCGGCATAGCCAGGCGGCAGTTGGAGATCTGGATAAAAGCTCTGCGCATCCGAGGAGGCGGTAGGGGTTTAAAACCTTTCCTCCGGGCCGGCATCCCGAGAACTGTCAGGTAATTGGCAAACCTATTGTCATCACCTGTAAGTGTGCCGTGTTGGAAGGTTTGAAACCTTGAGCGTAGTAATGGATGTGAGATCTCGAGCCTTGGGGGAGCCTGGTAGTGCAGATGGCAGACCGGTGAGAGGCCGACCCTTGTGCTTAAGAGGTTGATCTCCTTATTGCGGTGTGTCTTGGGAAGTGTAATGTCATCCCAGACAACAGGCGGCTGAGACCTGTATAATCATCCTGAGCAACAGTAGAAGATCTGTATAAAAACTTTACTGGTCCGACGTGGTCAGCGTGGACGTGACCTTCCCTAAGGGGGGGGGAGTTGTGCTAGGAGGCAAGCACAAGAGCAAGAAAAACGGCTAAGTACAAAACGCAAGAGTACTCAGTACGGAGTACAGTAGGACCGATCAGAATGATGTTGATGTGAGGTGCCTAGCCTGTTGTACGGAGTACTCAGTACAGTTGAGTTATGGAGAGAGTTCCTGAATGCATAAGAACTCTAAGTGTAACCAGTTTCGGGGAGATGAACTGAACTGAGAATTGTAATATAAAAAGTAAGAGCCGTATCCGCTGTATATT
Organism: Cymbomonas tetramitiformis; assembly: GCA_001247695.2. Lineage (NCBI taxonomy): Eukaryota > Viridiplantae > Chlorophyta > Pyramimonadophyceae > Pyramimonadales > Pyramimonadaceae > Cymbomonas > Cymbomonas tetramitiformis. The sequence continues at coordinate 1,933 of LGRX02006257.1, forward strand.
GTGTATTGAAAGCATACACTTGAAAGCAAAAGCATAGCTATTAAGATTTACGAAACCGAAGTCTTGTAGTTGACCAATCGTAAGCATACCTCGTGCGGTCGTTTAATAAGTGTAGAATAGTATAAGTCCGAAACCGTAAAGAAGAGAAGAAACTGGAGTGGTAGCCTCCTACAAGTGATGTGACTAGTGCGATCGTAAGAATTCTGAAAACCCCGCCTCGTACGATGAGAAAAACTTCCAAAATTATAACCACCCTATTTTTTGGGCATGATATGTTTAAAATAATGTAAAAAACTTCAAAACAATGACCTTCAAAAAATCTTCCAATTCAAAGCGCATCTTCCAATTAAGAGCGATCGTCGTTAAAATGCTAGGTGGGACCCTTACCTTCAATATGCCGTTGAGATTGCTCGATTCCGTTAACTATGGAGCTTGGAGTGCTCGTTCTCGCTCATTGGGGTTAATGCCGCATCTGCGGACATACCCTATCAGCCCTTTACGTTTGGACCCTCTACACAACTTTCATGACTACTTGCATTAGAAAATATGTTAGGTGGGACCCTTGCTGGATCTGACACGGTGACACTCAAAACTGTCACATGTCACTTCCTATGGTAGGCTGGGTGACCGTCACCAGTAGACGGGAAACACCCGTTAGGTATTTATGTATGCCTCTGATTTATCTATCACACTTTTACCGTTCTGATTTCCGTAACCCTTGACTCAGGGTTTATCTCTCAGTTAGATATATATTACCGACGAACCATATATCTACCAGGTTTGGCCCCACTTGCGCTTTGTTTAGCCACTGCGAGATTGCCACCATGAGTGGCTAAGCTCGGACGCCTGGGATGGAGTGAGGCGCTCCACGCGTGAGAGTGCCGGCAGTCACGGGTATGGCCTAAATTTTATGGGTTGATTTACGGCACGCCGCACCGGCTGGAGACAGATTTTCTACGGGTCTTAACGTTGGATTGGTTTACGTTTTCTGGTTGGATCCCACACCGTTGCGTATTGGCCGCCGCTACCACACGACTTCCCGGAATTATTTGATCTCTCACGGCTGCCGTATCGGCGACCCGCGCGTTTCTTGGCCGCCCGAGACTGCCGCACATCTCACGTTCCATTGCCTCACTCCGCCCCTTCAGTCCTTCTCAAGATGGTTGCTTCTACTCGAGCCACCGCTAGCATGGCGAATCGCCGACGCGCACTAGCCACGATTTTTGATTCAGCAGCTGCGAGACACGCCAACACTCCAGCCACACCGCCGGCAGCTCAGCCGGCTGCCAATTCAGCAGGTGCTGCGTTCCTGGCCTCGGTGCGTACGCTTCAGCGGGAGCACTTCGACATGAAGGTCTCCAAGTCCGTTCGCCAGAAGTTATTCGAGGACAAGAACGGGCGATTTTCCGGGACTGAGTGCCACGCGTCCGCGCTCTTCGCCAGGATGGTCTCTGCGCTGCAGACAGCATTTGTCACGGAGGACATTGGTTTCGCGCCCCTTTTCCTACTAGACGATGCTACCCTCCCCGTCCGCGTGGAGGCCAACGCCTTATTGTTCTCCACGCTCGAGCTCATGGTTGACCCCGCGTCGCCAGCGGCGGACTGGATGGACTCCTCGCACTCCACGTTCCCGAATGACGGTAAGCGGGTGCTGCTTGAGTTTGCCCGCCGCGTGATCCCGGCGGGTGACCCCTTTCAGGGTCAAGCGGACATGTTGAGCATCCGCATCTCTGCGGGCGTGGACCCGCATGACAAGATCAACGACTTCAACGCCGCTCTGAAGGCTGCGAGAACGCGGGCGACACTCCACGATGAGGACGTGAAGGCGCTGTTCATCAAGTCCCTCGACACCGTCTTCTACCAACCGGTGGTGTCACGGTTGCTCCTCCACGATCAACGAGCCGCTCACGACCTCCTCACGATTCAACAATGGGTGCGTGAATGCTACTCCGAGCACGTGCGGGCGGGCACCGCCACGGCGTCCGCGCACCGCTACTCCCACGGTACGCATTTCATGGAGGGGGCCGCCGATGACTCCGATGGACCCGGTGAGCTCGCGGACTTGAGGACGATGGTCCTTGACTTGAAGCGTCAATTGGCCGCATTCCTCGACACCGCCGAGTCCGGACCGGCTCCGCGGGGATTTACTCCTCGCGCGGACAAGCCGGACCGCCGCATTAACCTCTTAGCCGGTGACGCTATTTCCGGCCAAAAATGCATGTTTTGTGTGGGAAGCGGGTGTGGTGCTCACATACATAAGCATGCCACGGTGATTATATATGTTTTCGACACCTATCGCAACTACAAATTGAGCTATTGTATGAACATCTATGGCATATATATCGTGAGATATACCGATTATACAAGCAAAACTTCTCCAAATTTTAGCAATCGACTTTACGCAAAAGCGATTCTTGGTCGCCTAAGGTCTCTTAAGCGGTTGCCGTTAGTACGATGCTATCGGCCTTGGCCATGTTAAAACTTTTGTCAGTCATATGTTGAGTTAAATGTGCCTACATCTCGATATACGTGGCCTTTTTACGAAAAAAACATGAAAAAAACATGCGATTCTTCAATGTTTTTCATACTTAAGCAATGTTTTCCATACTTAAGCGATTAGTCTGCGTGTATTTCACATATAAGCGAGGATGTATAGCCCTTAGCACCCATATATCGATATGTGATGGTTGAATGTGGCATACCCTGAACATGTATGTATGGTCATGCACGTTCATATCAATGTCAAAGTTGTCTAAATCATGCAGATTTGAGCCGATTTCCGTTTCAAAATTGGCTATAAAAGCATTATTGTCGGTTCAAATTGTTATGAATATGATAAAAGTGTATGTGTATCCCATACAAATCTGCCTTGGAGTGATGCATGCATGCTCACTATGCACACATACCCTAGGCTGTATCATGTCTAGAGTTCGTCTAACCCTTTTTTATGAGCACACGTGCATGCGAAACCAAAAGGACCGCGGGTGGTTTGTTACGATATCGTAACGGCTACCGGCTAAGAGGTTAAGACGCGTTTCGCGGCCTCGCCCCTCCCCAAAGGGGGGAATTGGTCGCAGTCCATCTCCAAGAAGGTAGCATTCCATCGCGACACCGGTGCAACCGTGCCGTACTGCCAAAATCAGGTGTGCGCGAAGGGCAAGGCGCGGCATTGGCATCGGGACTGCCCGAACGGGGGCCGGACCGGGCTTTCGGCCTACGCTTTCGCTGAGGAGGCCGAGAACTCGGTGTTGGCCGCAAAATTTCAACATGCCATCGACCACGACGACGCCGAGGAGTTCGACGCCCTTTGCATGCTCGCGGGCGGGAAGCCGGACATCTTCGCCGACCTCTCCGCGTGCTCGTTCTGCGAGGAGGACGGTGAGGCCCTCGTGTCCGCCGTCACCGAGTTCTCCGAGTTGGCGCGCGCGGCAGGAGATTCGACATTCAACGTCAACACCTTCACTGCCGACTTGCCGGTGGTGTCGGAGCCGCCCGCACACTCCCCGCCCGCGTCGGTTGAGTACGGGGAAGAATGGACCGGTCCGCCGAACCCCTTCTGCCCCCCCGTCACCCGCACGTTCGCCGATTTCATTGGGAGCACGGGGGTCGCGTTGGTGCCCGACGAGCCGGCCCCGAGCATGCATTTGCTCTCCGCGGTTGAGGGGCCGGAACGCGTGATGGACTACAAGCCCGCGGCTTACGCCACGAGCGACGATGACGACGAGGACGACCCGGTGGCACTGCCGCGGCCACGGTACGGCTGCGGGAACGGCGTTCCGAGGTTCGCGAGGTCTCTCCTCACTTCCTCCTTGGTGTGCGCACTCTTTGTGATTTGTGCCACCGCCGCGCCGCACGCCGTTGCCGGTGTCGGTGGTGCCGATGCGCGCACATGCACGGGTCCACCAGTCGGTGGTGCTACGTGGACTGCCTCAGCAGTCCCGGCCGCGGAGGCTTCGCAAACTGGAATGGTTCATGACATGCCGTGTGCTATTCCACCTCGTCGCCACCGGCGTGAGCAGAGACGGCAGGGCCTCTATATGGCTCCGGTGCCGTGGCATCCCGGGCCGCCGCCGCCTGCCGAGTTGTTTGAGGACGGTCCTCCGCTGTCGCCGGCATCGTCTTCAGATGACGAGGCCCCACCGTCGGGCAACACTTGGCAGCACCCCGGTGCGGTGCAGCTTCCTGTGATCGAGGATTCGTCAATTTCTTCTACGAATGATTCACCACCGGCACCGGGGGCCGGCAACTGCTTCACAATCACGCTGCTCCGAGCCGGACCGCCAGCTCCGAAGACCTCTAGTGGCTGAGATTGATCACACCGTGCCTGCCTAGAGGTTCACTATGGTGTAGCTTTCTAGATGTGCAGAAGAGCTCTCTGAATTTGGGCTGTGTTTAGGGTTTTGGCAAATTAACAGCAGTATCTAACAATCTTTGCTGTGCACTGGGACCGCCCTGACCAAGAGTACACGCCCCCGGTTGTGCTACAGTTTCCTCCTGAAGTTGAGTAGGGAGTTTGTTACTTCGTTTCGCTACTAGCTACGGTCACCACCCTAGGTGGTGTGCTGGATCTGACACGGTGACACTCAAAACTGTCACATGTCACTTCCTATGGTAGGCTGGGTGACCGTCACCAGTAGACGGGAAACACCCGTTAGGTATTTATGTATGCCTCTGATTTATCTATCACACTTTTACCGTTCTGATTTCCGTAACCCTTAACTCAGGGTTTATCTCTCAGTTAGATATATATTACCGACGAACCATATATCTACCAACCCTTACCTTCAATATGCCGTTGAGATTGCTCGATTCCGTTAACTATGGAGCTTGGAGTGCTCGTTCTCGCTCATTGGGGTTAATGCCGCATCTGCGGACATACCCTATCAGCCCTCTACGTTTGGACCCTCTACACAACTTTCATGACTACTTGCAATAGAAAATATGCTAGGTGGGACCCTTACCTTCAATATGCCGTTGAGATTGCTCGATTCCGTTAACTATAGAGCGTTTAATCAATCATCTCCGCCACGCTTAGCTTGCGCTATTCTGCGAAAGTACCCTATCAGCCATGCGTTTTAAAGGGCCCTAGAGGCCTCCCATTCGCAAGCAAGCAAGAAGAAATAAAAGTTAGAGTTCACACCTGCAATATGCCGTCGAGATTGAGCGATTCCGTTAACTATAGAGCGTTTAATCCATCATCTCCGCCACGCTTAGCTTGCGCTAATCTGCGAAAGTACCCTATCAGCCATGCGTTTTAAAGGGCCCTAGAGGCCTCCCATTCGCAAGCGAGCAAGAAGAAATAATAGTTAGAGGTCATACCTTGAATATTCCGTCGAGTTTGCTCCATTACGTTAACTACACAGCTTGCAATAAATTATCGTATCCTCGTTTTCGGCTGTTGGTTTAACCTATTTGCGGGGAAAAGAGAGCGAAAACGGGCATTTGAGCGCTTTTGCCAAGTAATGCCAGAGTTTCTCCGAGCCTCTTCCATCAACTGTACTGTACAGTAGGCTCTAACGTCGACCCTCGCGTGTCGCAGGCCGCGCAGCGGCCGCGCTCGGAGAAACTCTGGGAACAAGAGTACAGTGGGTGGAACCCTATATGCACGAGAACCCTATATGCAAACGCCGCATTTTTATAACAAATCGCATATTTAACGAGTCGCAAATTGCGAATATTTCGGTGAAATCATGATATAATCGTGGGGACACTGGGAATTATGGATATAAATATTCATGTTAACATTATATTCGTTATCCCCATGTATGCGCCATACCATCACGAAGAAGCTCCCCAAAATAGCGCGGGATTTTAATAAATAGCGTGCAAACGCGTGATATATTCGATAGGAGGGGTAAACGACAGAATCGTGAAAGAAAACAGAAAACCGATCTAATGAGACGTGCAAGAAACCTAAATGCACTAAGTCGGCTGCGTCAGCAGACGATTTCGCGGTCCAGATGGGCCGATGCTGCCATCGGACGATTTTCTGATCGTGTACCTGCTAAATGCACTTTTGTTTGAAAACATGCAAAAACAGTCTGATTTCATCGAGTTTCGATGCGGATTCCCCATTGTTTTTTCATTACAGCGATCTTGATATTCCGAATTGGCGTCGCGGAGCCAGCGCGAACAGTGAAACACCCCCAGATTTATACATTGCGACCATCAAAGATCTCGTTTGGATACGTCGTTTGGGTGATATGGCGTATCGATGACGTCTACATCCCTCTTTGCATATAGGGTTCCACCTCTGAGCACACCCATATCCAATCGCGCATGAAAATTTGTGGCTTAGTATATAAATGTCATGATTTTGTATATAAATAACTCAAGCCAACTCACTTCCGAATATAAATTATATACTCCGCGATCGTATCGTGCGCGCGATCGATCGCGCGCGCGATATCGCGCGAGCTTGCATATAGGGTTCCACCCACTGTACCTGGTAACTAGGACGCGTATAAAGAAGTAGAAGCCTCGGCTGTAATCTCGTCATTATTCTCGTAATTCTAGGCCGAAGGCGAAGATGCAGACGTGAGCGTGATGAAGCGGGGCTTGAATCCTCTGACTTTGACATGTATGATAGTCCATCTTTTTAGCTTGCAAGGTTGGGGACATGGATATGTCTTTGAGGGTAAAGGTGTCGGGCTCGGGATGCCCTCGTTTCAGCAACTCGATACTGATAAGAACGGTTGCATCACTTTGGACGAATACGGATTTGCATTGAGGCTCATAGAGCAAATCAGCGGTGCCTCTTCTTTGCAAATCAATTCAACGTCCTCGGAATCTTCTAGTGATGTCCCTGGAACCACCGCCTCAACGAAACACGCTCAATTTGCAGAACTTTCAAGTTACGTTTTCAATACGTCGCAACTTGGTGCCCCTCGTCGCAGGCTGGTACGAGAAGGCGCTCAGTTGTCTCTCGCCCTTAAAACTTCCACAAGTTCCTATCTTCACAGACATTCTAGGGCCAGGCTGGACACTTTAAACTTTGCGTTTCAGTTTTAAAGGCTGAGCATTCCAAATTCGGAACGCAATGTGCTACCATACCTTCCGTGGACCGACGATCTCCACCTTATTCCCTCGATAGGATGCACGGAAATGATAGTGACGGAACTCGAGCTTAGATACTACTCTGCGATTGAACGAGCTTACATGCTTGCAGAGCGTCTCACCGAGGACCACCACCCATTCGCCGAAACAAACTCGAGGTTTTTCTTTCAGGAATCAATTCCCCTTTCGTTTGGCTTCGAACTGCAGGTGGAAGACTATATCGAAACGACAGGAGAATCTGAAGGCTACAGCGAGACGGACGAGGCTTCAGGTTTGACAGTCCTGCTTCTTTTCCTCATTGTTCCCACCGGTCCTATTTCATTGATGCATAATGATTCCCCCGATTCAAGTTCCCAGGTTGCTTATTGACTGCACATGGGATACGCACGCAAGATACGGTTCAAAAATATTTATGTATGTAGAATTACAGCAGTAGGGAGAGAGCGCTTGGTTTTTTGTTTCGTGCGCGGAGTTATTGAACAAAGTGCTCATCATTGAGAAGCAGCGATAAAGCAGTATTGAAGTGTAGAAGCGGTGATAAAAACAGTTTTGTACACCGAAGAGAGCATAGGTACGGTTGATAATGGCTCCTGATGGACGGGGTGCATGTCGATGCTCAAGTGATGGCAGCTTCACCGCCAATACCCATTCAGCACATGTCACCTCCGCCGCCATCACCTCCAGCGCCTCCTTTGGATACAAATGGCACGATGGCGTTTGTGGCTCTCTCCGAATATGCACAATCACATTTGGGTGAAGGTAAGAAACCACAAAGGGACATCCTGCATTCTAACACCCACACAATGGCCCGGATTCAACCCATCAACCGGCCAGCACTCTGAATGGCCAGGGCTCCACCGGCCAGCACTCCGAAAGATCCGGGATCCATCGGCCAGCACTCTCAATGACACAAGCCTCCACCGGCCAGTGGCACTCTAAATGGCAAGGGCTCCACCGGCCAGCACTCTCAATGGTACTGAGGGCCCCACCCGCCAGCACTCTCAATGATGACCTTCACCGGCAAGCATTCTAAATGGCTATTACGTTCCCACCGGCCAGCACTCTCAATGAGGCGGGCTTCGCTGGCCGGCATTATGAAAGGCCGGACATCACTTTGAAAGGCCCCTCCGCTCCCTACTATGCTTGTTTGAGGATAATGTATGCCTAAACCTCTACGAGAGAGTCACTGATCTTGCCATATTCTGCTTTTGCAGCCGTCGGGAATGCGAATGTCACCACGATCATTATCAGCGTTAACTGGCAGTAGGTCCCAACCCCTCCCCATGTTTTTCAGTTCCAACGTTTGGAAGCTATGCGCATTTTTCTTGAGGGATTAATAGATATAATGCGTGCATTGTTTTCATGCGGATGCATCAAATACAGAACGCTGCCTGAGGCCCTCGCTTCGGAAGCGGGGTAGTCCTTACACCTTTCTCTGGGAATTAATTGTTTGCCTGCGCGCCATCTGCGTTCTTATTTGCCTACTGTACGCGTACTGTGATAACCCTCATTATTTTGAAAGCTAAGAATAGATCACAGCACGGCAGGTCGATGCCTTTGAATTGCATTGTTAATTGATTTTTGCATCTTTTCAAAACAAGGGGCGTGCACATAGTAAGCTTTTGAGGCGCGTATTGATCATTGTCGTTCAGGTTAGATCCTTCATATATTTCAGCATACCCTCTCCACATATCGCGCACGCTACACATTGCCGGAGAGTGTATGGATGGCTTGTGTGAAGTAGATGGTGGAGAACAAGGCCCCCTCTTTTATATCCTCGACGGAGGAGCGCTATTGCTGGAAAGGCTGTCGCTGACCAACTTCTTCAATACGGTAGGTTGAGTGGCGCTGAATAAACCCGCCCAGTTTTTAGGTTATCATGGGGATAAGGAGATGATGGAGTTATATGGCGACGCGCTTTTCAGATGGGCGCAACCACAATAGTGGATTGCATGCCAACACTCTGACAGACTGCCATCACGACTCTCACGCATAATTTGGCTTGATGCAGAACGGAAGCGTGATTAGGATGAGCTTGGGCACCCTCGTCATCAACGCATGCAACATGTCAAGGAACAATGCCAGCGTGAGTATTGTCCCCCCCTTTCTTCCGTCTGTGACACTCAGGGTGGCACGAATCATCACTAGGATTGTGAGCTTGTTTTCGAAACAAAGAGTTTACACATGGCAGAAACCACTCAAACTCCTCTGCGATCCAATTTAAATAGATCATGACCATCTCGGTTCATGTGTCGTTGCTAGCGCATTACCCAGATCCATTTCAAGTTCTTGTTCATTCGTTCACTGTCCCTCTCACCTCGTCATCTTCCCGTTTGCCTGTGAGCGGTCTTCAGTGAGTTGCGCACAGTTACGCAGTCTCACGTGTTTAGCAGTGATTGGTGCATACATACATCCATATATCCATGCTGCATTGCATTAGTTTAGGTGTGTATGCGTGCGTGTGTGTGTCACGGAGGCACGCACAGTGATTGATTCGAGTGCGGGCGGCGAGTCTTTCGTGGGTGGATGCGAGGATCCCCATTTGGTCCTTACGGCTTCGGACTGGCGCCGGTTGCGGGAGGTTCAACGGGATTTCGTCATCACCACGGTTGACAAGGCTGCCGGTAACTTCTGTTTTGTGTGCAAGAAGCACTACATGCAGAAATGCCTGGATGAGCTTAGACACGGTGTAGCTTATGAGGCCACGGAACGGTCGGCCGATGATATAAATGCTGAGGGCACCGCTTTGTGCAGGGCTCATTCCATTACCCCGCAGAGGGGGCCTAGGATCCCGCATTTTCATATTCGTGTGAAATTGCACAAGTCTCCGGTAGGATACCGGTTTGTCGCGGGGGCCAATCGCGCAACACTTACACCAGTTTCTAAGTGGCTCAGTGTAGCCTTCCGGGCTTTGACTGCCGACGCCGAGGGCCTGTGGAAAGAGGTGGTTTCTCAAATCCCAGGTGTGCCGAGAGGTCGCGGGTCTTGGATTATTCAGGATTCGGCGGAGGTTCGGAAGCTGGCTGCGGCATGCAACAGGCCCCGCGGACAGCGTGATGCATCAATGCACGTCTGTGCATTCGATTTCACGTCCATGTACACCACCTTGTGTCTGCAGGATTTAAAGGAACGGCTGTCGGCACTCTTTCGGAGCATTTTCCAAAGAAAACTTCAAAGTTCGAGGGTGAGGTACCTGCTTGTCAGAAAGGATAAGTCCTTTGAGTGGGTTACCAATGAACGGAGGACGGACGGTGAGAGGGAAATGCTCTTTTCGGAGGGTCGGCTTGTTGAGTTATTCTGCGGGTTGGTGGATGGAACATTTGTCGAGTTTGGGGGTGTGATCTACAGACAAATTGTGGGGATCCCTATGGGGACGAGCTGTGCGGGCTTCATTGCCAACCTCTACTGTTTTACGTATGAGCTTGCGTTCATGCGCAGACTTGTGGAGGCGGGGAATTTTCATGACGCGCACAGGTTTCTTTTCGTTTGTAGATACGTTGATGACTTGCTGGCGTTCAATATTCCAGATATGGAAGACTATCTATATCTGAACGAATCCGGCACTGCAGGGATCTATCCCAAACACATTTTGAGTCTATCTTTGGCACATGCGGGTGTGCGTGTCCCTTACATGGACATACTCATCAAGCAAAATAGGCGCAGAGGCCTTATGACTGCCATATATGACAAACGACTGGATGCACAATATGCTGACATCCAGGTCATTAGGTACCCTGCACATGACTCGTACTTGGCCGACAAAGCTAAGTATGGGATTGTCACGAGCCAACTGCATCGGTTCGCTGAGAGATGTGTCCTTTGGCAAGACTTTGTTTACAACATAGCTCTTGTTTTCCACAGGATGACACAAAAGGGTTACCACAGCAGGCGTTTGTGGGGCTTTTTGCGGCGCTTTATGGTGGAGAGGCCCGGTCTGTATGATAGACGAGGTCCGGGTTGCTGGATCTCGCGCGTCAGGCGTAAGCTGGGGGACTTACGTGACGGTGTCATTGTGCCAGGTCCGAATGGATGGGAGTTCGGGCCATCATAGCTGACCGGGAATACGTCTCGCCATAGGGTTGTGGCATCTCGCTGTTAACGGGGACGGCCACTTGGGTGCTTTGGATGATGGGATGTGGTTGTCCCTGTGGTACCCTTCTGACGGGTACTGCCTCTTTGAGGGCGTCGGGGATTCGTCTGCGGCTGGCTCTATTTATGTCCAGTGCCTTGGGGCTTTTTCACCTGCCGGGGGACTGGTGGTTGACAGCCACGTTATGGGGTGCTGACATCTCGTTGTTAACGGGGACGGCCACTGGAATGATTTGGATGATGGGATTGTGGCTGTCCCTGTGGTACCCTTCTGACGGGTACTGCCTCTTTGAGGGCGTCGGGGATTCGTCTGCGGCTGGCTCTATTTATGTCCAGTGCCTTGGGGCTTTTTCACCTGCCGGGGGACTGGTGGTTGACAGCCACGTTATGGGGTGCTGACATCTCGTTGTGAACGGGGACGGCCACTGGAATGATTTGGATGATGGGATGTGGCTGTCCCTGTGGTACCCTTCTGGCGGGTACTGCCTCTTTGAGGGCGTCGGGGATTCGTCTGCGGCTGGCTCTATTTATGTCCAGTGCCTTGGGGCTTTTTCACCTGCCGGGGGACTGGTGATCGATACCCACTTTATGGGGTACTGGCATCTCGTTGTGAACGGGGACGGCCACTGGAATGATTTGGATGATGGGATGTGGCTGTCCCTGTGGTACCCTTCTGATGGGTACTGCCTCTTTGAGTGCGTCGGGGATTCGTCTACGGCTCGCTTTTTGGGAGTGTCTTGGATTCGTCTGACGCTAGCTCCCTCTCCGTGTACAGTGCTCATGGTTATTACACATGCCGGGGGACTTGCGTTCTTTGACCTTGATATGAAGTACTGGCGGATCGCTGTGAACGGGGACGGCCGCCGGGTGGAAGTGGGTTTTGGGAGGCGGTTATCCCTGTGGTGCCATTCTGGCGGGCACTGCCTCTTGGAGAGCTCGGTAGATTCGTCTGTCGTGCTGCGAGGAGAGGCAGAAGGTGGTGAAGTACAACTTCTGTGTTCTCCCTTGAATTTTGTGGGGAGCACTTAGGTGCCCGCATGTTTCCTTTTTTTGACATGGGGTGTCCATGCTGTGTGGTGTGACTGCATTCATGACATAACCATGGACCAACAGGTCCCATCCATCGACCGGGAGCCACTGGGGGGCATGCCAGCAGGGTCCGCTTACTCCGTTACCCAGAGACCAACAATTGTTGGGCGATGATCGGTCACATCGTATCATCCTTCCATGCTGCCTTGCATCTGGGTTGGGAATATCTATGCGTTTGTGGTATCTTGTCACGGCCCCGCCCTGCTCTTGATTTGCTTTTCACATCCACTGGGATGATGATGGGCTGGCTTTTGTTGGCCGATCTCATGCCGTTCAGTGCGTGTGTGTGTCGTTGGTATCTTGGCACAACCCAACCCTGTTCTTAAATGCGTCTCACATCCACCGGGATGATGATGGGCCTGCTTTTGTCAGCGGGCCTCATGCCACTCACTGTGTGGTCTTTACTAAGCGGTGGTTAACCATAGGAAGCGTCCAAGTAAGAGCTAAGCAGCTGTAAGCAGAAATCCGAGTCTCTCTGGCTGGACATTGCTTCTTTCTGCTAGCTCCAGCTTTACTGCAGTAGGAGCCCTTAGGCTGCCTGCTCCCCACCACCGATGCCTCCGCACTACTCCCCAACCACCAGGCACCAGTCTACAGAAAGGGAGGGTGGGAAACGAGCTTGACCGGTGCAGTTGCACGCGAGGGCTTAGAAGTGACAAAGCTGGTTGGGAATAGATATTGCAATGTGTTTTATCCACCAGCGATTGAGCGAAGCTGTTCGTCACAATTTTGGGAACTCCCGTAACTCATCGATCGGATGCGGATCAATCAGAACCCAACCTGTACACCTGCATCTCGATCTAATGGTCGAGATTGTGCTACAGATCGGACACTGGGCTTCTGAAGCCTAGCCGATCTTAACCCCTAAAGGGCGGATGGAATTGTTTTGGTTCTTACACATGCACATATTTTGCAATAACTTAAGCATTCGACATCCAAAGGAACTTTTGAAAACTATTCTGGAAATGTGATATCAAGGCGGATCGCATTAATGCGTTTAAAGTATTAGGTATTGGAGTTTCGCGAAGTAACTCTTTATATAACCAGTTCCAAATCTTAAACTTGAAGATACCAAAACAACCCTAATATTGAGCCTAACCCATCATTTACGCGTCGTATCTAATACACAACATTACATCAGGGTTATGTAACGTCGTCAGGGTAATTGTAACGTCACTTAATCATTTAAAATAGAAACGATATAGTTATGATATCCTAAAAACAAGCTTTAATCAACATTTCTTAATCGTGGACCTTCGATTTGACAATGTCTGGGCAAATGGTTGCATGCGGCTCGTCGAGACATTTTCAGAACTGTGTTCAAAAGCGAATTCGGGATTCTTATGACGTCACAATAAGAATTTGAGTGATCCGTCCGTATACGGTACAAACCGTCCTTTAGGGGGCTAGTTGGTGAAACCCTAACGATCGAAGGCCCTAGATCCCTCATCTCTGGTATCTCACCTAGAGAGGGGGCGGGGGGGTTCAGTGCAAATGCATTCCCTTGAATAACCGAAATTGTAGTCATGATAACATTTGAGATTTGTTGATCCATGCTGTCGCTTGTAGTCAGCTCGCCTTCACGTTTGATCATCACCCTGCCAGCAATTATATTTGGGACAGCCATTCTGCATCAGAATCTGGGGCATCTGGGGCGCCACAAGTTGAATGATAAGAATCTTGCTGATGTGCGCAGGAACGCGGTGGAGTGCTGCATGCCGACGGTGGCAACGTGACAATAACCAACAGCAATATTGCCCATAACACTGCTAGGGTAGTGTGCCCTATGCCCGCTATTTTGAGAATATAGGCAGAGCAGGTTGGCTGCCGATGGGAAAAGTACATCTCTGAGCGGTGCTTGAGAAGTGGCAGGGCCAGAAACTGAAAAGTAAGGATGAATTTATTCGGAGTGGTTGGTGATGGTACAGAAAACCATAGGTGTGACATGTATGTGAGAATCAATGCGGAGAGGCGCACGGATAACCTGCTGGGGCACGGGTATGGGGGTATGGTGTCGCAGTTCGCAGGTGTGGCATACATATACTCCAGTGGCCATGTGTCCATCAGCGAATGCAACATGACCGGGAACACTGCTGAGGTGGGTGGCGATTTGTGAAGCTCGTGCCTGCTGGAGCGCCACGTTGAGTGCCCATCAAGTGCAGGCATGGTGTGTATAGTGAGGAGATGCGGAAGGGGTGTCAGTCGGTGGGCATGTGTGTGAGCGCCAATGCAAAGAGGCGCACGGATAACCTGCTGGGGCACGGGGATGGGGGTATGACAGGACGGAGGTGTGGCCTACATACACTCAAGTGCCGATGTGTCCATCAGCGACTGCATCATGACGGGGAACACAGCTGCTGAGGTGGGTGGCGATTTGCGAAGCTCGTGCCTGCTGGAGCGCCACGTTGAGTGCCCATCAAGTGCAGGCATGGCGTGTATAGTGAGCGGGTGCGGAGGTGGTGTCAGTCGGTGGGCATGTATGTGAGCGCCAATGCAGAGAGGCGCACTAATAAGCTGCTGGGGCACGGGGATGGGGATATGACAGAACGGAGGTTTGGCCTACATACATTCAAGCCGTGATGTGTCCATGAACGAATGCATCATGACTGGGAACACTGCTGCTGAGGTGGGTGGCGCTTTGTGAAGCTCGTGCCTGCCAGAGCGCCACGTTGAGTGCCCATCAAGTGCAGGCATGGTGTGTATAGTGAGTGGATGCGGAGGGGGTGTCGGTCGGTGAGCATGTATGTGAGTGCCAATGCAGAGAGGCGCACGGATAACCTGCTGGGGCACGGGGATGGGGATATGACAGGACGGAGGTGTGGCATACATACACTCAAGTTCCGATGTGTCCATCAGCGACTGCATCATGACGGGGAACACTGCTGCTGAGGTGGGTGGCGATTTGTGAAGCTCGTGCCTGCTGGAGCGCCACGTTGAGTGCCCATCAAGTGCATGATGTTAGTGAGCGGATGCGGCGGGAGTGTCGGTCGGTGGGCATGTATGTGAGCGCCAATGCAAAGAGGCGCTCTCATAAGCTGCTGGGGCACGGGGATGGGGGTATGACAGGGCGGAGGTGTGGCATACATATATGACAGCGGCAATGTGTCCATGAGCGAATGCACCATGACAGGAAACACTGCTCAGGTGGGTGGCGCTTTGCGAAGCTCGTGCCTGCCGGAGCGGCACGTTGATTGCCCATCAAGTGCAGGCATGGTGTGTATAGTGAGCGGATGCGGAGAGGTTGTCGGTCGGTGGGCATGTATGTGAGCGCCAATGCAGAGAGGCGCGCGGATAAACTGCTGGGGCACGGGGATGGTGGTATGCCAGTTTGGCGGTGTGGCCCACATACACTCAAGTGGCAATGTATCCATCAGCGACTGCACCATGACCGGGAACATTGCTGCTGAGGTGGGTGGCGCTTTGTGAAGCTCGTGCCTGCTGGAGCGCCACGTTGAGTGCCCATCAAGTGCAAACATGGTGTTTATAGCGAGCGGATGCGGCGGGATTGTCGGTCGGTGGGCATGTATGTGAGCGTCATTGCAAAGAGGCGCTCTCATAACCTGCTGGGGCACGGGGATGGGGGTATGACAGGGCGGAGGTGTGGCATACATATATGACAGTGGCAATGTGTCCATGAGCGAATGCACCATGACAGGAAACACTGCTGAGGTGGGTGGCGCTTTGTGAAGCTCGTGCCTACCGCAGCGGCACATTGAGTGCCCATCAAGTGCAGGCATGGTGTGTATAGTGAGCGGGTGCGGAGGTGGTGTCAGTCAGTGAGCATGTATGTGAGCGCCAATGCAGAGAGGCGCACGGATAAGCTGCTGGGGCACGGGGATGGGGATATGACAGGACGGAGGTGTGGCTTTCATACATTCGAGTGGCGACGTGTCCATCAGCAAATGCAGCATGTTAGGGAACGCTGCTGAGGTGGGTGGCGCTTTGTGAAGCTCGTTGATGCCTGCTGGAGCGGCACGTTGTGTGCCCATTAAGCGTAGGGTTATGGTGTTTGTAGTGACCGGATGCGGAGGGAGTGTCGGTCGATTGGCTTGTGTGTGTGAGCGCCAATATTGCCTTGATATGAGTACTGGCGGATCGCTGTGAACGGGGACGGCCGCCGGGTGGAAGTGGGTTTTGGGAGGCGGTTATCCCTGTGGTGCCATTCTGGCGGGCACTGCCTCTTGGAGAGCTCGGTAGATTCGTCTGTCGTGCTGCGAGGAGAGGCAGAAGGTGGTGATGTACACCTTCTGTGTTTTCCCTTGAATTTTGTGGGGAGCACTTAGGTGCCCGCATGTTTCCTTTTTTTGATATGGGGTGTCCATGCTGTGTGGTGTGACTGCATTCATGACATAACAATGTACCAACAGGTCCTATCCATCGACCGGGAGCCACTGGGGGGCATGCCAGCAGGGTCCGCTTACTCCGTAACCCAGAGACCAACAGTTGTTTGGCGACGATCGGTCACATCGTATCATCTTTCCATGCTGCTTTGCATTTGGGTTGGGAATATGTATGCGTTTGTGGTATCTTGTCACGGCCCCGCCCTGCTCTTGATTTGCTTCTCACATCCACTGGGATGATGGTGGGCTGGCTTTTGTTGGCCGATCTCATGCCGTTCAGTGTGTGAGTGCCAATGCAGAGAGGCGCACTGATAATCTGCTGGGGCACGGGGATGGGGGTACGGCAGGACGGAGGTGTGGCATACATACACTCAAGTGGCGATGTGTCCATCAGCGAATGCATCATGACCGGGAACACTGCTGTTTACATTTCTGACTACGACTTTTTTTATGTTGAAGATGTTCAGGTGGGTTATCCCCCGCAAGAGCAATTTTAAAAGGGGTCTAATGGAAAGTTACCCCGTTATATGGTGCTCAACCTATTAATTTTCCAACACCTTATGCGTTGATTGCAGGCTGAGACCCCTGGCATTCATGTACATGATGCGTAATGAGTACGTGCCGGGCTGCTCACGAAGTTTGGGGGGGTAGCAGATCCAAATCATATGTGCTTACAGTGGGTTACCACATTCCTTTTTTGAAACTGGTCTCCATCAGAGAATGCTAGAGTATGTGCCATTCTAGCATTGTCGATCTCAAGGTCTCCGCTAGGCCGTCATCAATCGTATTATCGACCCTTGTCATGTAAGTCATCATGCAAACATGAATGCCAGATTGACGACGACGTTTCGTTTACGATGACACTATCCGGATTCGCGACACGTTCGACGCTGGCGATTCGTTTTCGTTTATTACGATGACGTCGTGTTGCGTTGCGTCGCGTCGGTCCTATATTTCGTTTTCCCATTCCTTTCTTTGCTTTGCTCATCCGAGTCAAAAATGACGTGGCATATCGTGACGTACATACTTGCACCAATCACAACGGCGTTTAGATTAGTTGATTGAGTTGATTAACTTGATTGAGTAGTTTGCCCAGGTCTGTCCTTATAAAGAGCTTGGGAAGTACTTCCCGGGGAGGACAGATGTCTGGAGAACAGGTGGTGCTCACAAGCACCTGTGTTTTCACAACAAACTTTGAGTCCTTCTAGGGAGGTGGTCTGCAACCGGGGTTGCCGAAGAGTCAGCCCAGCTGCAGGGCCTCACGGAACCTGCAAGTTCCTTCCTCCCGGACGGGCGGGTGTGGGGACTTTTTGAATTGGTAGACTCAGAGCCTGAAGTTCTCGCAGAATGAAGTGAATTGAACTGCCGCAGCTTATTTAAAGCTCCGATAGTCAGTTCATCTTCACGGGCCATGCCAAGCGACACAGCGCTGTGCTCATCTGTGTTCAAGCTCCGCTATGAACACAGTGGCCAGTAAAAAACCACTGTCGTGTCTTCCCGGCAGTCACTCTTCCGATGTCACGCTTCCCCCGTGACACTGCAACCCCTCAGACACCAGGAAAGTTGAACTGGTGGATTCCTCTCGGCTTCGCCTTGAGAAATCTCCCAGTAAAAAACCCCACAAAAAATTCACAATTCCTCGTTGAGCCTCGGGCTCATTTTTTGCGGGCCAGAAATTCCTCCCCCGTACTTCCAAAAGAATGTAGAAATAACTTTCTCAGTTGTTTACACTAACATATAAAGTTCGATTTTGATATGTAAGTAAGTGAACTTTCGGTATACAGCATTGTCAGATCATAATATGGCTTCGAGCAAGCCCCACCCAGAGTGAGGGAGTGCGTCGGGAATCTCCATAAATTTGAAAGGAATTTTCCATAACTGAAGTTTGTAGGTTTGGATACATGTTTATACCTGACCAAACTGGACCAGCGTCGATGTACACCTCAGCGGCTTCTCGAATGGGTGTCTACTGTCATCCTACCACCACGAGCATGGCCTATATGTCATCCACAATGCTCAAAAAATCAAATTCCTTAGGGTTGGTTAACCCACCAGAATAGCTCCTTACGGTGTGTAAACCCATCAATCCTAGAATAGGCTAAACGGGAACACTGCTGCTGAGGTGGGTGGTGCTTTGTGAAGCTCGTGCTGGAGCGTCACGTTGAGTGCCCATCAAGTGCAGTTATGATGTTAGTGAGCGGATGCGGAGGGGGTGTCGGTCGGTGAGCATGCATGTGAGCGCCGATGCAGAGAGGCACACTAATAACCTGCTGGCATGACGGGGATGGGGGTATGGTGTCGCAGTTCGCAGGTGTCGCATACATAGAATTTAGTGGCGATGTGTCCATCAGCAAATGCACCATGACAGGGAACACTGCTGAGGTGGGTGGCGCTTTGTGAAGCTCGTGCTTGCTGGAACGGCACGTTGAGTGCCCATCAAGTGCAGGCATGGTGTATATCTAGCAGATGCGGAGCAGGGGGTGTCGGTCGGTGGGCATGTATATCAGCGCTAATGCAGAGAGGCGAGCGGATAACCTGCTGGGGCACGGGGATGGGGGTATGACAGGACGGAGGTGTGGCCTACATACACGCAAGTGGCGATGTGTCCATCAGCGACTGCATCGTGACGGGGAACACTGCTGCTGAGGTGGGTGGCGCTTTGTGAAGCTCGTGCCTGCTGGAGCGGCACCTTGAGTGCCCATCTAATGCAGTTATGATGTTGGTGAGCGGATGCGGAGGGGGTGGCGGTCGGTGGGCATGTATGTGAGCGCCAATGTGGAGAGGCGCGCGGAAAACCTGCTGGGGCACGGGGATGGGGGTATGCCAGAACGGAAGTGTGGCCTACATACGTTCAAGCCGTGATGTGTCCATGAACGAATGCATCATGACTGGGAACACTGCTGCTGAGGTGGGTGGCGCTTTGTGAAACTCGTGCCTGCTGGAGAGCCACGTTTACTGCCCATTAAGTGCAGGCATGGTGTGTATAGGGAGCGGATGCGTAGAGGTTGTCGGTCGGTGGGCATGTTTGTGAGCCCCAATGCAAAGAGGCGCACGGATAACCTGCTCGGGCACGGGGATGGGGGTATGACAGGACGGAGGTGTGGCCTACATATATGACAGTGGTGTTGTGTCCATCAGCAAATGCAACATGACAGGGAACACTGCTGAGGTGTGTGGCGCTTTGTGAAGCTCGCGCCTGCTGGAGCGCCACGTTTACTGCCCATCAAGTGCAGGCATGGTGTGTATAGTGAGCAGATGCGGAAGGGGTGTCAGTCGGTGGGCATGTGTGTGAGCACCAATGCAGAGAGGCGCACGGATAACCTGCTGGGGCACGGGGATGGGGGTACGGCAGGACGGAAGCGTGACATACATATACGGCAGTGGTGTTGTGTCCATCAGCGACTGCATCATGACCGGGAACACTGCTGAGGTGGTTGGCGCTTTGTGAAGCTCGTGCCTGCCGGAGTGTCACGTTTACTGCCCATCAAGTGCAGGCATGGTGTGTATAGTGAGCGGGTGCTGAGGTGGTGTCAGTCAGTGGGCATGTGTGTGAGCGCCAATGCAGAGAGGCGCACGGATAACCTGCTGGGGCACGGGGATGGGGGTACGGCAGGACGGAAGCGTGACATACATATATGGCAGTGGCGATGTGTCCATCAGCGACTGCATCATGACCGGGAACACTGCTGAGGTGGGTGGCGCTTTGTGAAGCTCGCGCCTGCTGGAGCGCCACGTTTACTGCCCATCAAGTGCAGGCATGGTGTGTATAGTGAGCGGGTGCTGAGGTGGTGTCAGTCAGTGGGCATGTGTGTGAGCGCCAATGCAGAGAGGCGCACGGATAACCTGCTGGGGCACGGGGATGGGGGTACGGCAGGATGGAGGTGTGGCATACATACAGTCAAGTGGTGATGTGTCCATCAGCGACTGCACCATAACCGGGAACACTGCTTTTGATATTGTACGAAGCATGCACTCTCTCCCCTCCCCCCATAGAGAGCACCAAATACAAGCAGAGGTCCCTTAGACAGTATTATATTCCAATACGTTACTTGCCACCATCCAGCCTATTCGGTCTCTCCACATGTGGCACGAGTGTCTGTCTCTCGCTCTGTCAGATGGAGCAAGGCTCTGCCCAGTGCACGAAGTTTCTACAGTGTGCGCGCAATAGTAAGAGTTCCCCTTGTTAGAATCCAGCGCTGGCATCAGGCCGCAATTGAGAATCGCCTAAATTGCTGGATTTGCTTCGAGACGGGTATGAATAATGCCAGTGATGAAGCATACTGGATTAAAAATATAGAAGTAAGAATTTTAGCGCTGGAATCTCGGCTATGAGTTGGCCTGCGAATCACGTTTGCGCTTGGGCTGCGAACCACACACAGCCTGTGTGTGTTGCCCGATCTGCAAACGCTGGGCTTTCTCATCCGAATATTCCACTTCCGTCAGGGTGGATTCATCAAAAAGCTGTTTTAGTTCTCTCGATAATTGTGAGGCGATGTGTAACGCCATGACGACCGAACACTCGTAATGAATGATAACTCTATGCGTGTGAAAGGCCCATTCACCTTATCTAGTGTAACAACGGAATTCTTATTATGGCGGGAAGGTTGCGTGCTGAGCCAAAATCTTGCGAAATAAGAAAACGGTACGACTGCTCAGCTCCAAAACTCGCGAAACAAGAATGTCCGTGGCACTGACCTACGGCACCCAAAGCCACATGCGAGGGGAGGGAATGAGCGAAGGGGCGTGCCGACACCTCATGAGAGCGCCTTTGCTTTTGCTGCCTCCGACAACGCGGCCGGAAGGATGAGCCGCTGCTCGTCGTCCAGCTCACAGTACCTCTCCCAGCAGTCGGGCTTCCAGTTTCCCGGCAGCTTCATGCAGAGCCTGTCCACCCGCAGGCGCAGGGCCGCTGTGGCTCTCCCCCGCCGAAGTGAGTGCCCCGCAAACCTGGCCGGTCCAGCCCCACCCGCCTGGCTAGCCCTTTCAGGCCCGCCACCAGCGCCGCATGCGTCATCGGCACCAGCGCGCCCGCGCTTGCCCTTCCCCTCCATCTGGAACAGGGGCGCCTCCTCCGGCAGGTCCCCCGTGACCAGCATGAGCCTCCGCAGCGCCTTCACCGGGCACGGCCGCGACCCCGGCACCGCCGCCAGTGGCAGGTGTGACACCCAGTGGTATCGCTTCACGCACTGAACGGTCTTCGAGTGCCTCACCCGGATCCACACCACATCGCCCGCTTCCGCACAGAGCACATCCTCGCGCACCAGCGCTGCCCTGGCGTGCCAGGCCTGGGCCTTCCCCACTGTCAGGTTGTCCTTGCGGAACAAACCGTAGAAGCCCACCAGGATCGCCGCCCAGAGCGCCACACATGCCCATGATCGTCAGCGGGTCCACCAGCCTCGCCATGTCCCGCAGACAGATCACGCAATGTGATGGGCATCATTGGCTTTGGCCGGCCGGTCCCATGTCCTGCGCACCCCCTGCAGCGCCGCCACCCAGAGTCTTTGTGCCACCGGCACCCACTCCGCTCCTTGCTGCAAGTGTAACGATTGCACTCTCGCCAGGTACACCTTGAACACCCGGACCCCCGTGTCCTAAGACCTGTGCGTGGTCTCGGTGCACTGCATGTCCTGGTAGCCCTCCACGGCCGCCGCCAGCTCCTCCAACAGCTCCTCTGCGCCCCGATCACACCCAGTCAGGCCACAGGCTCCGGCGGGACACGCACGATCAACACCGACATCCTAGCGCGTGGAGCCCCACTCCAAGCGCCCCTTTCCCTCCACCGCCGGCGCCGTAAAGAGTATCATGGTGCCGGTATCACGTGCCGGCCGGAACACCTCCCGCATCTCCGACACCAACTCGTACGCTTCGTCCCCCTTCCACACCAGCACCAGGAAGCACCCTCCAGTCCCCATCTGCTTACACCGTAGGAAGTAGACGAGGATGTCGTACATCACGGAGAACGGGAGGTTCGCCCACGCGTTGAGGCCGTCGAAGCGCTGCTTCCGCGCATCCTCCACCGCGCTCCAGCTCCGCACGCAAAACGCGTTCCCCCTCGACGCCGCCACGCACGCGTCACGAGTGAACGGGCCGAACTCCTCGTCCATCTCCGCGAACAGGACCGGGGAGAACTGCCAGTCGTCCCGGTCCTGCCTCCACAGCACCTCTTGCCTCCTCAATGCCCAGCGCATGTGGAACTCTTCGAGCTTCAGCCTCGAGAGAAGATCCGTTAGACGATTGTCCTCGGAGGTGACGTAGTTTGGGCGAAATTGGATGCCGTGCTTCGCGCACAGGTAGAAGTTCTTGCGCAGCAACGGGATGTACTCGACCGGCCCCCAGAACTTGTCCACCTGGGTGAGCGCGCACTGGTCGTCAATTCGCACCACCAGCGTCCACCCCGCCAGCCTGTGCGCCCACAGTGCCCGTGCCCACCATACCGCAAACAACTTATAGGGGTACCTATTCCTGAACCGAAATGCTAGCAGGAGTGCGCACACAAGCAACACAAGCACTACAAGCAACAAGCAGGAATTAGATGCTTGCTATTCTCAATAGAAATCACTTTTATTTCTAGCAAGTCTTACTCTCCCTTTTAGCTACTAGCCTCTCTGGCGAGCTTTCTCCCATCAATCTCCCAGCTCCCCGGCGACAGAAGTCGCGCCTGTTTGATTTATCTGTTCAGAATAACCGAAGTTATCACAGGCGATAATTGAGGATAATCCCGCTGCCGCATCGCCAGCAAGACCTTCCACGAGACGAGGAAGTAGTAGTTGGGGTGGCAGTGGCCGCCCAGCCCAAATCTCCCCGACGCGTTCGTCGCAAAGGCGTCATCGTGCACAACCATCCTCCTTGTGCAGCACCACCTTGCCCCCGTTGTAGAGCCGGATGACGCGCTCCACCACCTTGATGTCCTGCATGATGCCCCTCCCCACCGTAACACGCCCCCGGCCCTCCATCGCCGTGACGAGCGTGAACCCCTGCCGCGCGTAGAGCGAGAGGCCCCACGCCACCTGGCTGCAAAACGCCAGCAGCCCCGGCAGCGACTCCAGCTTCCCCCTGCGCAGTGGTCCCGCCGCCGCCTCCGAGCGCACCTCGCGCAGCTTGCTCGTTGCTTGCTGCACGCGCTCCTCGTCGATCGACGCCGTATGACACTCCCCCTCCGTGCTCAGGAGCAGCGCATGCATGTGCTCCTGCGCCTCGGCTACATCGTGCAAGACGATGAAAAAGTCGTCGAGGTAACCAACGCACGGCACCCCCTGCGCCTGCGTCCAGGCCACGATCGCCCACGTGTACTGCATCAAGATGCCGGGCAAACCCCGGTTACTGAAGGGGCGCCGTGTGTCCATGTAACGCACCCCTCGCCACTGGAAGCACTGCGTTGCACAGTACTGAGAGGCCATGGGTAGCGATATGTACGCCTCCTCCAGGTCCATCTTCACCATGTGCATCTTCGGCCGTAGCAGCGAGTACGCATTCTTCACCGACGCGAACTCGTCCTTCTGCAACTTGATCCAATCGTTGACCCCCACGAATGATGGCCTCGAGTAGGCCCACGCGGGCGGGGGAGTACTTGAGCTTCCCCTTGCGGAGTCGCTCGACCATGCCCAACGCTAACACCCTCTTCGGTAGCCAATCGAGAGCGTCGAAGATCCTCCCCGCTACCATCTCGTTCGCGAGCTCCGCCGTCATGGCTGCCTCATGTTCTTCACCCACGTAGTTTAGGACCACGTACGGTTCCTCCGGCTGCTCGCCCGTGAACGGGAAGAACCAAGATCGGCTGCCAACACGGCCACTGCGCGTACGCAAACTCCTCTTAGTCCCAACACTCGTCGCACGGCACTGACAAATCCGTCGTGGGTACCTCCAGCTTGATTAGTACCCGTGCTGCCAAAACACGTAATCCGCGTAAGGAAATCACGGGTCCCAGTACAGGCAGTCGTGCTTACACCTGCAGGAAACGAAAATCAGGCGTGTCCAGTTTCTAGTGTCGTGCCGATACTCCAGCGAACTGTGAACCCCCGTGATTTCCGTTTCTCGACCCTACGTCTTTCTCTGGTGGTTGGCCGTATGATCATCGCGGCCCCGCCTTCAACTGCTGTGATATGCGCGCGCTAAAAAAAGTACTTTAAATTTCATGAGACATGAACAATCGCAATATTTCGGAATCTCAAAACTTTTTTTGACTGCGTCAAAAAAGGAGGGAAACAGTGATGGAGCGTTGCTGCTGAGGTTGTTATTCCGAAGAACTGCTTGGCAACCCCCGAGAGAGCTTTTAACAAACTTCTCGCGCCAAGTGCCAGGCACCATCGATCTGGCCCGATCGGTGACTCCCTGTCGCTCCGCGACTGTCCCTCCCGTCTCGATGCCACAGACTCAGTTGTGTCACCCCCCCTTTAGACGGGTCTGGCGACCCTAGACTTCGGGTTCGTGTGTCTTGCTTTTGAGACTATTATTTTCCAAATAATGATTCGCTATTGATATGGTGAAGCTCGTGCCTGCTGGAGCGCCACGTTGAGTACCCATCAAGTGCAGCCATGGTGTTTGTATTGAGCAAATGTGGAGTGCATGCCGGTCGGTGGGCATGTATTTGATAGCCAATGTGGAGAGGCTCACAGATAACCTGGGGTGACGGGCATTGGGGGATGGTGTCGCAGGCCGGAGGCGTGGCATACATATTCGAAAGTGGCGATGTGTCCATCAGCAAATGCAACATGACCGGGAACACTGCTGCTGAGGTGGGTGGCGATTTGCGAAGCTCGTGCCTGCTGGAGCGCCACATTGAGTGCCCATCAAGTGCACGCATGGTGTGTATAGTGAGCGAATGCGGAGGAGGTGGCTGTCGGTGAGCATGTGTGTGAACACCAATGCAGAGAGGCGCTCTGATAACCTGCTGGGGCACGGGGATGGGGTATGACAGGACGGAGGTGTGGCCCAAATATATGGAAGTGGCGATGTGTCCATGAGCGAATGCATCATGACCGGGAACACAGCTGCTGAGGTGGGTGGCACTTTGCGAAGCTCGTGCCTGCTGGAGCGGATCGTTGAGTGCCCATCAAGTGCAGGCATGGTGTGTATATTGAGCGGATGCGGAGGTGGTGTCGGTCGGTGGGCATGTTTGTGAGAATCTGCCAAAGAAGTGCCAAATCCCCCGTTTTGACTACAGCTTATCTCACATCTTCTACTGCGGGGAAGTGACATACATACATATATATATATATATACACATATATATCAGCAATACTTGTGCCAAACCTCGTGCTTTAGAACGCACGAGAACCTACTTAAAAACCTTTGACTGTTTTGGGTTTTGGTACATTCAAACCCAAACCCTAAACGCGTCTTGACGTCCACCATTCTGTTTGTGGATACTTCACTCCAGGTCTTGGGCTTTGGAGGGTGCGCTGATATTGCTGTTAGCAATATTTGTGCTCAGTCTCGTGCGTTGTAACGCACGAGAACCCCTCCGCAGCTACAACTTTTCATGGCTTAGGTTTGAAAGAGACACAATAGACCTACTAGCTTAGCTTGCAGTCGCGACTGCAGAATGAGCTGATGCGGCCGCGGATTGGCTCGATCAAGAGCTTAAATTGTAGGTATTTGTGTTAGGAATACATATATCTCAGCTACAAACGTTTAAAAGAATGTTTCTCTAATGTAGTTTAGCTACACACAGTGTGCGGTATGCGTAGTCAAGCGGGCACTCTTATTCTCACATACTTAAGGGCACTTCGGAAAGCACACTGCGTGCCGCCGACCGTTGACCGACACCCACAGATGGCGACAGATAGCAACAGACGGCGACATTGACAGTCACACCGGCAGTCGAGAGTAAATTGGCGTCCTCTCTACAGATATGCAATCGGGCAGGCGGGATGCGAAAAATGTCATGTCAAACATGTATTCCCAAATAATATAAATTCATCTGGTTCCCCGGGCGATTACTTTGCCATTCCCAAATGATTATATTGCGGGCAGTGGGCATGTATGTGTGTGAGCGCCAATGCAGAGAGGCGCACTAATAACCTGCTGGGGCACGGGTATGGGGGTATGACAGAACGGAGGTGTGGCATACATACAGTCAAGTGGCGATGTGTCCATCAGCGAATGCACCATGACGGGGAATACTGCTGAGGTGGGTGGCGCTTTGTGAAGCTCGTGCTTGCCGGAGCGGCACGTTGAGTGCCCATCAAGTGCAGGCATAGTGTGTATAGTGAGTGGATGCGGAGGGGTGTCGGCCGGTGGGCATGTATGTGCGCCAATGAGAGGCGCACGGATAACCTGCTGGGGCGAGGGGATGGGGGTACGACAGAACGGAGGTGTGGCCTACATACACGCAAGTGGCGATGTGTCCATCAGCGACTGCATCATGACGGGGAACACTGCTGCTGAGGTGGGTGGCGCTTTGTGAAGCTCGTGCCTGCTGGAGCGCCACGTTGAGTGCCCATCAAGTGCAGTTATGATGTTAGTGAGCGGATGCGGAGGGGGTGTCGGTCGGTGGGCATGTCACGCTCTTGGTGACACTAGGGGCCTATTATGGTGAAATTGGAGCCTGCGGAATTTTAGAGGTTTCTGTGCCGGTAGATCGATCAGGGTTTCCTGAGCCGTTAGTTCAAATCAGCAGCTGAGAAAGATCTGAAGGCTTTACACACGACAGTATTTAGGAGTTCCGACAATTTCAGATTTCTAGATCGTGAGATTTAAGCGATGTAAGTTATTCCCGAACCGAAATGCAAGCAGGGTGCACACAAGCAACAACACTGCAAGCACGAGCAGGAATGGATGCTTGCTAGTTTCATTATAAATTACATTTAGTCTAGCAAGTCTTATTCCTCTCTTCTCCGCCCAAGCTACGGCCTCTCTGGCAAGCTTTCCTCCCACGATGCTCTAGCCTCTCTAGCGAGTCTCTCTAGCCTCTCTGGCGAGTTCTCCTCTTCGCTCTGCCTCTCTGGCGAGTTCTTCTCTTCGTTGTGCCTCTCTGGCGAGTTCTTCTCCATCTGTCTCCATTACTCCCGAGCCTTTGGCTGGATGAGTGTCTCACAGTATGTATGGGAGTAGGCTGTTGCTTCGAAGCTGCGCGGCTAGTTCCGCGCCTAAGCCTCGCTGGCTGAGCCTCTTTGGCTCACGGCTAACGGATAGTAGCGTCCTCCCAGGAGCGCAGAAGCTTCCTCAGCAGCAGCCTCCACCCTGACCCTTCCCCCAAACCACAACCAACAGAGTCAGCAAGGGATGGGAGGGAGGGTTTTACAAACTTCGGAGCAGAAAGCAGGGCTTTCGGGGTTCGGAAGTGTGGAAACTGACTCTCCTTTGGGCGTCCGCAATTGATACTCCCTTGCGGATGGTGTCACTTCGTGACACCCCGATCGGGACGCCACCCGAGATGTGTCGTATTCCCGATCGGGCCCTCTCCCGGGCGACAGAAGTCGCGCCTGCTCGATTTTTTAGTTCGGAATAACCGAAATTATCGCGAGCGATAATTGTGAATATGCGCTTAAGGATGGTTAAGTATGTGTGGCAATTGAGCGGTAGCGACCATCATGTTCAAATTGGAGTGCAACAGAATTTTTGTGGTTTTAGACTTTCAGAATCCGTGACTCCTGCTACAGTAGAGCCGAATGACACATGTAGCTCCGTGACACAAACAAGATGTACAAGTAGCCACGAAGCGACACGCCTGTTCAGCTCTGTTCCTTTTGCTCTTGCAAACAGGAACTTCACGGGTACCTACGGTACTCTGTGAGGCACACTGCAAATCGGATTTTGTAAAATTTTCTCCACCTGTTTCACCTGTAAATAGTAGAGTAGGTAGTGACTAGACCACTAGGTTGTACGGCGGCGATCGACGACAACATGCGATCTCGCAGCGAAGTCGCGGGAACGGCGTTACGACTTCAAAACGACGGCTTCACATCGGCGAAAGCAGTGCGATTGACTTCACTGTGACTCCTTTGAGGGACGAGAATGACGGGAAGTTCTAAGAACAAGGATCTAGAGGATTTCCCTCCCCTCCCGGAGAAGCCCGACATCGGACAGGCTTCCCCTTCCCCCGCAGCACAGTCTACACAGGAAGTGCTGATGCAACAAATTCTGGCGATGCAAAAGCAGCAAGGGGAGATGCTGGAAATGCAGAGGCAGCAGGCAGAAGAGCATCGCCTGCTGCGTGACGAGCTTCAACGGCAATCACAGATCAACGTTGCGTTGGAAGCGAAGGTTGCAGCGAAGTCTGGGACATCGGACCCGGACACCGCGGCAAAAACTGCTGAACAACTTCTGGAGAGACGGAGGAAACTGGCGTACGTGCCAGAGGCCCCCGTCAATCCGTTCCCGCCGCGGCCGGCGACGTTCACAACGAGAATGCCGCGGTTGTACGACCTGCACAGGAACAAGACTTACGACGCCCTCTCCAAGAAGTCTAACTCTTCGATGAAGTACGAGTGCTTAGTTTTGGCACCGGCGCTGTCTTACTTACACGACGTGGTGTATGAGTGTAATGAGACGTTGGACGCGGATGAGGACTGCGAGTTATCGCACCACGACTGGCAGAAACGTTTTCACGCGGTGACCAACTCGGTGCACGGCGTGTACGCGATGCTGTGCAACAGGTGGACGATGCTGGAATTGCGCGGGCAACTGGAGCAGGAGCCTGGATCTTCACAGCGTGGGGGATCTGATTATTTACGTGCGAAACTGCGGTTCGTGGAAGACAGGGTCTACCAGGCAGCGGACGGCGTGGTGGCAGACGAGGTGTTGCAGCAGTGGCTGAACGACTTCGACAAGAACCGCGGCAAGGCGATGCTGAATTTTACTTCGAAGAATGCGGCGAATTCGGACGCGCGGGTCGTGAAGGACCACAGGGATCAACGCTGGAAGGAGCGTAAGAAGCACGAGGAGGAGAAGAACGGTAAGAAGGCTACTTGAAAAGGCGGCAAGGGCCGGGGCGCGAAGCCCGCGGCCGATGCGTGATGTGCGTGCCGCTACCCCGTCCAGCGCAACAGCCCTCTCCGGGTGCTGGTCGGGAGAAGCTCACCGTGCAGCAGCAGGTGAGACAGCGGAGGGGAGCATGGCGCGCGGTGGGCGCCAGTTCCGAAGTGATGCAATGGATTACTCATGGGGTGAAGTTGAGGTGGAAGCGCGGGCCTCCGCCTCCGTTCGACCGCAGTGTGTCACTGAGGGATGCTACGCGTCAGCAGCAGGTTTGGCTGGACGCGGAGAAGGAGAGGCTGCTACAGAACGGTGCTTGGACAAGAGCGACGAGAAGATCTCACGTTTCTCGCGCCTTTTTGGTGCCGAAACCGGGTACAAACAAGTGGAGACTGGTGGTGGACTTCCGATGGCTGAACCAGTGGTGTGTGAAAAATCGCGTGAAGATGGAAACACTGAAGAAACTACGAAGACTGGCGAAGCCGGGCGACTGGTGCTTCAGTTTCGACCTCCAGGACGGTTTTCATGCGTTGGGGATTCACCCGGACTTTCAGCGCTTCATGCAGTTCGACCTGCAAGGAGACCTGCTTCAATGTTCAGCGGTGCCGTTCGGGTGGAACGACGCTCCGAGGGTGTTCTGCAAGTTCGTACGCGTGATGGTGGAAGCACTACGTTCTCCGCAGGCAGCAGAAGATCGCAGGGAGATCAGGAAGCTGCGGGACGGTTCCGCAGTACGACAGCGATGGTCAGTCCGTCGCAGAGCAGGTGGTGCTGGCGAGGACGCGAACCGTCACAGCGGGATGCGAGTACTGCCGTACATGGACGATTTTTTGGTGCTAGTCGACTCTCAGCGAGAAGGCTTTCTGCGTCGAGAAAAAGTTCAACTGGTGCTTCATCGGCTGGGCCTACGGCGGAACGAGAAGAAGGGCCAATGGGAGCCTGCGCAGGTAGTGGAGCACCTCGGCTTGGAGGTGGATCTGAAGCTGGGACAATTCCGTGTCACAGAACGACGGGTACACAAAATCCACACCAGAGCGAAGGAGATCCTGTGCGACGCAGCGAGAAATCGGAGGTGGATTCCTGCCAGGAGACTGGCTTCCTTCACGGGACTCTGCCAATCCGTGTACTTGGCGGTACCGGCAGCGAGGCTCTACCTACGGGAGCTCTACTTCGTGCTGGCAGAGAAACGCAGCTGGGGAGCAAAGGTAAAGATCTCTCGTGCAGCTTGGGGGGACTTAGAATGGTGGTCCAAGGCTGCCTGTGATGAGCAGGTGGAACGGGCGCAAGATCTGGAGGTCCCCGACGAGAGCGAAGGTGCACACGGACTCCTCGATGATGGCCTGGTGCTGAACCTCAAGTTCCCCGCGAGAGGTTTCTGGCCGGATGAGATGCGCAACTGGCACACTACACACTTGGAGTTGGAAGCCGTGTACAAGACCGTGCAGGGGTTCCTGAAGGAGCTGGAGGGCAAGGTCGTACGACTCTACTGCGACAACCAGGCGGTGGTGGCGATGCTTTCACACTTCACATCCAGGAACCCGGACCTGATCAGGAGAATGCGGAGACTCTGGTCGCTCCTCGACCTGCACGACATCGAGCTGCAAGCTCGCTACAATCATCCGCAGCGAGGCCAACGTGTGGGCCGACAACCTTTCTCGCTGCGAGGATCTCGATGACTGGAGACTCAATCGGAAGTGGTTCGTGTGGGCCAGCGAGCAGTGGGGCCCCTTCACGGTGGACCGGTTCGCTTCCGAGATCTCCGCACAGCTTCCTCGGTACTACGCTGCGTGGAAGGACCCGAAGTGCGAGGGAGTGGACTCTCTGACGTACGACTGGCGGGGGGAGAACAATTGGGGAACCCCCCGTGGGCGCTGCTGGATGAGGTGGCGCACAAACTGCGGGAGGAGGGGGCAGCTGCTACGGTGGTGGCTCCGTACTGGCCGGGACAGTCCTGGTTCAAGGAGTTGGAGGCCCTAGCCACCGAGGTGGTGATCATGCCGCGGCGCAGAGACCTGTTCACTCCGAGCAGGCTGGGAGGGTCCGAGCTGCTCGGGCCCTCAAAGTGGGACGTTGTGATGTTCTTCATCGAGGCGTGCCCGTGAGTTACTACGCTGCTGAAGTGCGCAGGAACTCTGCGAAGTGTACGACAGCGGGCGAGGTGACCGTGGGCTCAAAAATCGAGGTGTTCCTGGAAGGACGATGACTGCTTCTACCCGGGTGTGGTAAAGGAGTTCAGCGAGGACGGGAAGGCGCACGTGTTGTACGACGACGGCGACGAGGAGACACTGGACCTGTCCGAGGAGAACTTCAAGATCATTGACGGCTCGGGCGTGTCGGAGCTGACGGACGAGGCAGCGGACGCGGATGGCGAGGACATTGACCGCGGAGGCGACTACGAAGAGAACAAGCGCGGTAGGTGCAGTGGAGAACTTCCTCACGCACTCATTCTGTGAACGGTGGAGGAGTGAGTTGGGACAGTCCCGGCTCACAGAATTGGCAGTGAAAATGCAGAAGAAAGCACTGCTGGACACGACGATGGGCAACTACGAGCCGAAGGCGCGGCGCTTCATTTATTTTTGTGAGCAACACCAACGGCCATGGCTGCCAGCGACGGAGGCGATTGTGTTGTTGTACATCGCCTCTGTGTTGAAGGACGGGGGCATCAAGTCAGCTTCCTTGCAGCCGTACCTGTCAGCCATCAACAACTACCACGAGGACCTGGGATTTCCTGGACCAGCGAAGGGCCGTGCTGTGACCCGAGCTGTGAAAGGGATGGCAACCATCCAGGCGGAGCTGGCGGTGCAGGAGGAGAACATCGAGACCCAGCGAACTTGGCTGCCAGCGGGACACGTACGACGTGCACACGAAGCAGCGCTGATATTGACACCGCGATCTTCTGAAGAGCTGCGGCTGCTACGGGCTTTCTCCTACGTGGTCATTGCCTTTGTGACCTTTGGCAGACCGGACACGGGGACTTCGTTGTCACGGCAGCACGTTCATTGTGGCGACGGTGAATTCTCTGTGGTGCTGCTGAAAGAGAAAGGACGGCGGCACCACCTGGTGAAGAGACGCCTGTTCATCCCCTGGAGGGGAGTGGCTCTCTTGAGAGAGCTGGTCTTGCACTGGGAGTTTCACCGTGACGCAGCTTGGAGCAGATCTGGGAAGACTCAACCTGATGCCTACTGGCTGGTACCCGAGGGCCCGAAGAACTTCAAGGCTTCAGTTACCAATGACTGGATTGGTCTGGCTCTCAGTGAGCTGGATTGCAGACCTCCGGAAGGCGGTCATTCTTCTGCACACAGTACTCGGAAGGGTGCCACGACGTGTGCTCGAGTTGTAGGTGTGACAATGGAGAAAGTGTGTTTCTTTGGAGGCTGGTCACAGTTCTCTTCTGCAGTGCAACACTACATTGACCCGACAGCTTTGAGGGACGCAGACATGAACTACTACTTCGAGTGGTTAACATGGTCACAGTGAAAGAGATAAGATTTCTTTTTTGTGCCTCACAGTTTCATCTCTGGTTTCATGGCAAATGAGGATTCGAGCAAAAGAGAAATGTTCAAATTGGAGTGCAACAGAATTTTTGTGGTTTCAGACTTTCAGAATCCGTGACACCTGCTGCAGTAGAGCCGAATGACACATGTAGCTCCGTGACACAAACAGGATGTACAAGTAGCCACGAAGCGACACGCCTGTTCAGCTCTGTTCCTTTTGCTCTTCCCACCACTCCCGACCCAGAGGACTCTTTCCTTTTGGTGACTTGCACAGACAGTTTGGACATCTCATCAAACTAGAATGTAGAAAGCATTAGAAAAAGCACTAAATGCATTTCCAAACACTTTACAAAATCATTCAATGAAATGTATTGCAGTGCCTGCCTTTGGCAAATGAGGATTCGAGCAAAAGAGTAATTTGCATACTGTGGTCAAGGTGATCCCTGAAGTGCGCAATGTGTTTAAATCGCTTTTGGCAACCTACTTAATAAATAAAGTCAGTTTTTGAACTCTTGTGTTATGGGCCCCTAGCGTTACCAAGACCTTGATGTATGTGAGCGCCAATGCGGAGAGGCGCACTGATAACCTGATGAGGCACGGGGATGGGGGTATGGTGTCACAGCGCGCAGGTGTCGCACACATAGAATTAAGTGGCGATGTGTCCGTCAGCGAATGCACCATAACAGGAAACACTGCTGAGGTGGGTGGCGCTTTGCGAAGCTCGTGCCTGCTGGAGCGCCACGTTGAGTGCCCATCAAGTGCAGGCATGGTGTTTATAGTGAGTAGATGCGTAGGTGGTGTCGGTCAGTGGGCATGTATGTGAGCGCCAATGCGGAGAGGCGCACGGAAAACCTGCTTAGGCACGGGGATGCGGCTATGGTGCAGTCAAGCGGAGGTGCGGTATACTGTGGAATATAGTGAGCGGAAGCGGGTGGGGTTATGATGCAGATAAACGGAGGTTTGGCCTACATATACAACAGTGGCCATGTGTCCATCAGTGAATGCACCATGACCAGGAACACTGCGACGAGGGTGGGTGGCGCTTTGTGAAGCAAATGCCTGCTGGAGCGCCACGTTGAGTGCCCATCAAGTGCAGTCATGGTGTTTAGAGTGTCTACTATCGGATGCCTCTGTGTTTGGTACGCGGTAAGTGCATTGAGATAAACCAAGGTTGATGTTTAATTTATAGTGAGCGGGTGCGGAGTGGGTGGCGGTCGATGGGCATGTATGTGAGCGCCAATGCAGAGAGGTGCACTGATAACCTGCTGGGGCACGGATATGGGGGTATGGTGCCACAGTTCGGAGGTGTAGCCTACATACGTTCAGGAGGCAATTTGTCCATCAGCAAGTGCAACATGACCGGGAACACTGCTGAGGTGGGTGGCGCTTTGCGAAGCTCGTGCCTGCTGGAGCGCCACGTTGACCGCCCATCAAGTGCAGTCATGCTATTAGTGAGAAGATGCGGACGGGGTATCGATCGGTTGGCATGCTGTATGCGAGCGCTGATGCAGAGAGGCGCACGGATACCCTGCTGGGGCACGGGGATGGGGGTACGACAGTACGGAGGTGTGGCCCAAGTAAAAGCTATTGGCGATGTGTCCATCAGCGAATGCACCATGACAGGGAACACTGCTGAGGTGGGTGGCGCTTTGCGAAGCTCGTGCCTGCTGGAGCGCCACGTTTACTGCCCATCAAGCAAATGCACTTATGATGTTTGTGAGCGATTTCGGAGTATGCGGGAGAAGGCGGCACAGTTTGCCAGTTGTTAATAAGACGAATGTCAACAAAAATGACTTTCAGAACCGAAGGAGGCCTCCAGTAAAACGTTCGGAGATACTTCGGGCCAAACAAGTGAGCTGCAGATTTAAACCGGAGATGATTACTTGTAAAGTTGTAGTGTCCGTCCCAAGTCACAGTATCATCAGTGACATTTTATACGTTTATTACAAACCAAGATAACTGCTGATCAAGTGACAGAGAAGACGCTATGAAAGCTGCGATGCTCCACGATATGCGAAGGCCTGCGGGCCGGCACTGGCTAGGGGCTCATCTTGCCGCGGCTTGTATTGTTGATGCGCACATTAGCATCGATGCTGGGAAAGGATGGTGTGCAGATGGATAGCGGAGGGGACGTGTTTGGTGCAGAGGAGTGAGAGGTATGTCGTGAGGATGGTGGGGTGCATGCGCCGTGCGGCGCCCGGTGTGCGGTGTACTGGGTATCATTGGCTCCGAAGCGCGCTCGCAGCATCCACGGGTGTGACCCGCTGCATGTGTGTGCAAGCGAGGGCGGCACACCTTGTGGGCATGCCAGATGTGCACTAGTGTACATTCTCAAATGTCGTGCTTCGAAGCAACCGGCCCCAAGGGGAATGCATCAAGGAACTGTGGCTTGGTGGCGTGGAATACCCATATGACGAGCGGCACGGTGACTGCAGGCAGGGTGCCGTGAGGCTCATTTCCCGGAGCCTCATATTCAAACCCCGTTATTGCAACATGAGACGGAGATGATTATTAATTCAGCTGAAGGGGTCAATTGCAGCTACTTTGGGCTTTCCCCAAAGCTCGGAAAAGCACCCTGAGAATTTCTGATCATTAAGACTTGATAAGTTTGGTTGAGGACTCGGGCAGCTATGCTGGTTTGAATCTCGAAAAGCTCGAAACTGGTTTGCTCCCCGAAGCTGGGGCGAGCAACGGACTTACACAGAGCTAGAAAGAAATGAAGAACCGAAAGCCATAACAGGGGAGGGCCCTTGTATCAAAACATAATGAATGAAGGTCCCACTCAGACTTATAGTACTATTGAGCTGGAGCTCTAGGACAAAGACACGGAGCTCAGCAGCCGGTCGTTTAGTGGAATCGAGTCCGTGAGTGGTGAACAATGGACGGCCGATCTTGGGAGATACGGTTGCACGATCATCCATTCGCTACTCCACACTAATGGCCACCCAAAAGTGAAACTTTTGGTGGGACTAGTGCTAGCAGAACTCTTGGGGAGAAGGAGGAGGTAGCTCTATCTCACAGGCGCCTTCAATAATATCCGCTTGAGGGTTGACACTGGCTAGGCACATAATTGTTATGCCGCGGTTTGCATTGTTAAGCTGCAGCAGATTATCATCGATGTTCGAAGAGGATGGATAGTGGAGGTGACGCGTTTTATTGCGGAGGAGTGAGAGGTATGTTGTGGGGATGGTGGTGTGCATTGGGTTATCATGACAGTATGGGGGAGTTGCTCGGGCCGACGTGGGCAACACGGCTGAGCGATCCCACGTGGGCAGCACCTTGACTATCACGAATAGCACCATCAGTGCTAACAGTGCGGTGAGTACTCCTTAGAGCGCGCATGCACTCGCGCTGCGGCGCGCGGCATGTGGTGTAGTGGGTATCACTAGCTCCGAAGCATGCTTGCAGCATCCACGGATGCGACCCGCTGCATGTGTGTGCCAGCAGGGGCAGTATGTCAGATATGTACATGCCCAGATGTCATGATGCGCAGCGTACCGGCTGAAGATGAAAATATAATGAGACAGTAGTGGCTCGGTGATGTGGAATATCTATATGGCAAGCGGCACGGTGAATGCGGGGCTTGAAGTGCATGCACCATCCGGACCTACGGTGGGACTCCTGAGGCCACCGTCATCTAGCAGAGGCTGTGTGGGTCACAGTGTCCGCAGTGTGCCCCGTCACCCTCTATGCTTCAGAGAGCAGGCAGTGTGTCGTGGGGCTGATTTCCCGGACCCTCATATTCAAACTTCATTGCAACGTGAGATTGAGGTAATCGGGAGGAGGAGGCAGCTCTATCTCACAGGCGCCTTCAATATCCGGCTGAGGGCTGTGGCACTGGCTAGGGGCTCATTGTGCCACAGTTTTCAACGTCAAGCTGCACACTTAGAGCGATGTTCACAAAAGGATGGATGATGAAGGGGGCGCGCTTGGTTCGGAGGACTGAGAGGTGTGTCGTGGGCATGGCGGTGTGCATTGTTTCATCATGACAGTTATATGGAGGAGTTTACTATACCAATACTGGCAGCCTTGATTTGAGCAACACATTGTTCATCGTGAATAGTACCATCAGTGGTAACAGTGCGGTAAGTTCTCTTGAATACCCTTGAATGCGGCGCATGGGGTGCATGTGCAACCCCCGCCGTGCAATGCGAGGCCCGATGCCAGCGCCAGCGGTAGCCGAGGCAATCCGGTGAGTGAGAGTGTCTGTATTGTGCTTGGTCCTCTGCCACTCTCGTGTGCTTTAGTGTAGGTAGATATGGTGTTGTGGGGCTCATTTCCACGAGCCTCATATTAACCTCTATGGAGCGGTTTGAACCGTATATGGCACAACCGCTTCAAACTATATTTTTGAATTTCAATTGGATGGATTGTGAGCCAGCACTTCTCCCCCTCGCACGAAGGGAAAGCGATCAGGTGCACAATCATGACATTCCTGTAAATGACTTGAATGATAGCTCGCAGTGATTTCTGGAGGACGATAGTGCAAGGGGGGGGGTTATAATGCAGAGGCGTGATTGTTGTGTTGTGGGGATGGTGCTGTGCATCGTTTTCATGACAGACATATGGGGGAGTTGCCTACGTTTATGCGTACGGCACACTGGCTATTACGAATAGCACCATCACCGATAACAGTGCGGTAAGAACTCCTTCGAGCGCCCATGCACACGTGGCGTGGCGCCCGGTGTGCGGTGTAGTGGGTATCATCGGCTCCGAAGCGCGCTCGCAGCATCCACGGATGTGACCCGCTGCATGTGTGTGCAAGCGAGGGCGGCACACCTTGTGGGCATGCCAGATGTGCACTAGTGTACATTCTCAAATGCCGTGCTTCGATGGAAATATAATGAGATGGTGGCTTGGTGGTGTGGAATATCCATATGGCGAGCGGCACGGTGAATGCCATGTTCAATAATTTCATCATTCATATGCCAAAGAGAGCGGAGATTCTGCGTGTCTAGTCCACATCATTCACGCTCCTTTCCTAGTATGATTTTATGTGCTTCATGACATAAGTTAGACGGCACCGATCGCACAAAAGCTAAATGCGATCACCCTCGATGTGCTTCATGACATAAGTTAGACGGCACCGATCGCACAAAAGCTAAATGCGATCACCCTCGATGCTTCATCACATAAGTTGAACGGCACCGATGCAAAAGCTAAATGCGATCACCCTCGATGTGCTTCATCACATAAGTTAGACGGCACCGATCGCACAAAAGCTAAATGCGATCACCCTCGATGTGCTTCATCACATAAGTTAGACGGCACCGATCGCACAAAAGCTAAATGCGATCACCCTCGATGTGCCTGCTGTTTTGCATTCCTCAGTGCCATTGGCTCATTCCTCAACCATTGCTGGCACAAGTCCCAAGGTTTCTCCCTCGATTGCTGCCAGCTCCACGGTAACATGAAATCCCAGAAATCTCCAGACATGGACGCGGCATACTTGCTTTAATTGGTCAACCTCTGATAAGTTCATCACCTCACCGCAGCTCCGTCCTCGTCATTTATGATATAGGCCGGCGCATCAAGTGAAGCAAAGCCTCACCGGCGGTGAAGCGGAGATGAACCAGTAAATAAAGAAAATTATCAACAAAATTTCACCTGTCGCATACCTAACGACATCTCAGCAATCCCAGAAGCACGATCTGCTTCACCACAGGCTTGTTTATGAAATTACCGAAGTTGTGACGCTCCTGGCGCTCCAGTCTGAGTCGTCAACCCCAATCTCTCATACGGCGTCATCCCCCGTCGCTCCAGCCACTGTAAAATGCATGACGTCTGCCACGTCATTCAGATCGATTCAGAGTGAACGAAAGTAGGTTAAGCAGCTCTAACCCTAAGCATAACATTGCTTGGGGCGCATGCACCATCCGGTCCCACTGACAGTGGGACTCCACCGTCATCTAGCAGAGGCTGTGTGGGTCACAGTGTCCGCAGTGTGCCCCGTCACACTCTATGCTTCAGAGTGCAGGCAGTGTGTCGTGGCGCTGATTTCCCGGACCCTCTTATTCAAAACCTTTATTGTGACATGCGATTGAGCGAGGTAGTGGGGGGGAGGAGGAGGCAGCTCTATCGCATAGGCGCCTTCAATATCCGGCTGAGGGCTGGCACTGGCTAGGGGCTCATTATACTACAACTTGTATTATGAATGTGCACATTAGCATCGATGTTTGGAAAGGATGGATCGTGGAGGGGACGCGTTTGGTGCGGAGGATTGAGAGGAATGGCGTGGGGATGATGGGGTGCATCTCGACAGTCATCATATGGGGGCGTTGCCTACGTTTATGCGTACGGCACACTGGTTATTACGAATAGCGCCATCACCGATAACAGTGCGGTAAGAACTCCTTCGAGCGCCCATGCACGCGCGATGCGGCGCCTAGGGTGCTCGTCGTCCTAGGCCACCGTCGACGTAGCGGAGGCTGTATGAATAAGAGTGCAAGGGATCGACACTCTGTAGGTCGGAATGATATTCGTTAGCCATGCTTGCAAGGAGTATCGATTTTTGAATGTGAATAGGAATGCGAGTATCGGCTTGTCGCCATTATTCCTAGTCCAGCCGAGCGATGGATATTCACATCGCTCGATGATTAGGACATATGAATGGGGTATCACGTTTCCGGCCATAGCTGTATTCGCTTCGCGTAAGGATATCGAGTTTTGAGGGATGGCTGTATTCTATCTGTGCAAGGAGTATGCTGTCGCAACTGATATCCGGTATTCGAATATGATCTCGAAAAAATAGGATGGAATACCAAAAAGTATCCGTGTCGAACCCTAGTTAGTGTTCGCAGTGTGCTTGGTGCCCTGTCACCCTCGTGTGCTTCAGAGTGCAGGTAGGGTGTCGTGGGGCTCATTTCCCTGCCTCATATCCAAACTTCATTGCAACGTGAGATTGAGGTAATCGGGAGGAGGAGGCAGCTCTATCTCACTGGCGCCTTCAATATCCGGCTGAGGGCTGTGGCACTGGCTAGGGGCTCATTGTGCCACAATTTTCAACGTCAAGCTGCACACTCCGATGTTCACAAAAGGATGGATGATGAAGGGGACGCGTTTGGTGCGGAGGATTGAGAGGTATGTCGTGGGCATGGTTGGATTTCATCATGACAGTCATCATTTGGTGGAGTTGCCTATATGTATGAGGGCAGCACGTTGACGATCACGAATAGCACCATCAGTGATAACAGTGCGGTAAGTGCTATTTTGAGTGCCCATGCACGCGCGGTGCGGCGCCCGGTGTATGTGCAATGCTGTGGGTATCATTGGCTCCGAAGCATGCTCGCGGCATCCACGGGTGCGACCCGCTGCATGTGTGTGTAAGCGAGGGCGGCACACCTTGTGTGCATGTCTGACATGCACATGCCCAGATGCCATGAGGCGCAGCGTACCATGTTGAGTTAGTTCATACATCCGACAGTAGGTGAAGGCATGCGCGGTAAACAAGCAAGCACATAACCATTCAATAAATATTGCGGCGATACCTGGAGGAGGACACAAAAAAGGTGGACGGGGACAGGGTGGTGGGCCTCGACGGTTCCATGGGATGGAGACCGAGGTGGCCTCGGCAGGTTTTGTTTGTGTGTGTCTGATGGGCGGTGGCAGCCATGTCATACGGTTGTCTTAAGGCCGATGCCAGCGGGCGTTGATTGACACTGGGTGGGTGGGGGGGGCACTGTGATGGTGAGGCTGATGACATTGGTCTGGCCGGGATGCGGGCTGAAGATATGGAGGGGATGGGGATGGGGGAGGGCTAGATATAATAGACTGAGATTGGGATGCGGTGGTGACATACACTCCGTAATATGTGTGGGACATCAGGGTACACAGACAGGCGCCGGACTGCTTTGAGCCTGGGTCCAACCTGGCAGCGTTGACTGCCTACCAGTGGTTGAACCATAAGAAAATCATGGGCACTTACCGTGCGAGAACTGACGGCAATGGCAAGTTTTCGGGGAGGAGACAGCCGAGAGATAAACTATTGGCCATCAGCAGTAGGGCTGAGGACCAAACCGGGGTGGGGAAGAGGCCCGGCGCCTCGTTCTCTATCTCGTTTCCGAGGGAACAGGTTTAAGTTCTGAAGTGAATGCTGAATCCTTTGATCTCCGGCGTGGGCACAAAGTGCAGCCGGTCTTCTGCGGCTACGGTGTGCCAGACTTAGGGGTATATGGTAAGGCTTAGGAGGTCCCAATCTTCACTATTGAGCTCCGGAGAATCCGGATAATTGTCGGCTCCCGAAGTGTGTGCTGAATCCTCTGATCTCTGGTGAGGGTACACGTTGTGCAGCCGATCCTTTGTGGTTATGTGATGCCAAAGAAGTCGGTCCAACCATAAGCACACACTAAGCACACGCAAGACACGGAGGCCGCACATGGCGGTACCTTGGGGTGGAAGGAGAAGTCGATCCGCTTGCATTTCTTTGCGCTTGCGGGAGCGGGCATCAAAGGGGTTGGTTATCAGGTGGGCTATGGGGCGGTGCCCGGCCGGAGGTGGGTGGCGCTGGGGTGGTGGAGGATGTGGGTGAGAGGAGGCATGGGC
>LGRX02006257.1:48055-65637 GCA_001247695.2 Cymbomonas tetramitiformis
GGCCAGAGCCCCATGCCCCCGTTGGCCAGAGCTCCATGCCCCCGTTGGCCAGAGCTCCATGCCCCCGTTGGCCAGAGCTCCATGCCCCGGTTGGCCAGAGCTCCATGGCCCCGTTGGCCAGAGCTCCATGGCCCCGGTTGGCCCGAGCTCCATGCCCTGGTTGACCAGAGCTCCATGCCCCCGTTGGCCAGAGCTCCATGCCCCGGTTGGCCCGAGCTCCATGCCCCCGGTGGCCCGAGCTCCATGCCCCCGTTGGCCCGAGCTCCATGCCCCCGTTGGCCAGAGCTCCATGCCCCGGTTGGCCAGAGCTCCATGCCCCCGTTGGCCAGAGCTCCATGCCCCGGTTGGCCCGAGCTCCATGCCCCCGGTGGCCCGAGCTCCATGCCCCCGTTGGCCCGAGCTCCATGCCCCCGTTGGCCAGAGCTCCATGCCCCCGTTGGCCACAGACTGATAAACACTGATAAGCACGTTTCCCTTTTGCTACAAACACACCCACATTTGCCAAAAGGCATCACTTTCATTCAAGTTTGTGTCCACTAGCACACTGTCAAATCATATTATACTGAAGGTCCTACTGTCTACCTGGCACTATCTAATTTGACCTGACAGACCATACAAAAGGCTTGCAGAGATACTTGGGTTGGGAGAGGAGCGGATGTAAAAGGAGTAGTGTTGTGGCCCCGACGGTCGGTGGCCATTGTTATCATACATATTGTAATTATAGCCACTTCTCTCGAATTGGTCCTGTTACTCGACAGAGTCGCGCGTGTCACAGTTCACAGTGATTTTTTACATGATGCCAAACCCCTAATATTCCACACTAAGCTTCGATTTAAACATTTCTCTTTTGCTACAAATGCACATTTGCCATGATCCGAGATCGATTGCAGGCGCACCAGAAACTTCTCCCTCAGCTGTATCATCCACCCAGATAAGTGCTGCATATACTCGTCGGGCACGGCCGTAGGATGTACCAGTGTGCGGCACGGGACAGCTGGACAGGGTTGCTGAAGAGAGTTCTCCCGCATCTTCACAGCCAGCTCGGTGTGCTCGGCTGTCCCCAGCTCACCTCTCCACCGTTGTTGTGGAGCCTGCGAAAAAAAACAGGGATTCTTGATCTCGTTCAACGTGTTGTTGACAGGGGGACCGGCCGATGTCCTTGCCCTGTCTATCAAAAACTCGCTGTCTTCTTCCGGAGATCTCAAGGTTCTCACAGAAGCAAGGGATTCTCGACGTTGGTGATGACGGTCGCTGTCAATGTCCTCGGCGAGATCCACCGTCTCCTCCTCACTCACCGTCGACGTACAGGAGGTCCACGCAGCCGCCGTCGTCGTAGTGCTGGACCACGCCCGTAATGTAGGCATCGTCCAGC
The DNA here is from genome assembly GCA_001247695.2 of Cymbomonas tetramitiformis. Taxonomy (NCBI): domain Eukaryota; kingdom Viridiplantae; phylum Chlorophyta; class Pyramimonadophyceae; order Pyramimonadales; family Pyramimonadaceae; genus Cymbomonas; species Cymbomonas tetramitiformis. The sequence continues at coordinate 49,428 of LGRX02006257.1, forward strand.
TCCCATTGCACCTTCCAACAGGGATTGCGGCACTCGGCACACTCACCTCTCGCCTGCGCTCCCCGTTGACGTAAACGCTCAAGGGTACGCCAAGATGCGAAACGTGACTGTGTCTCACTTTGGAGGTTCCGAGCAGCTCGGACCCTCCCAGCCTGCTCGGGTTAAAGAGGTCCCTCCTGCAAGGAACGATCACCATCACCTCGTCTCCCAGCTTCTCCAGCTCCCTGAACCAGGACTCTCCTGGCCACTACGGCGTCACCACCGTGGCTGCCACTCATTCTTCTCGGATCTTCGGCGCCACCACGTCCTGGAGCGCCCGAGGGGGATTCACGCAGTTGACTCCCCCCCGCCAGTTGTACGCCAAGCTGTCGACTCCTCGCACTGGGGATCGTGCCATCAAGGTGTAAGGTACAGTCTCGGCAGATACACCGAAATCTCGGAAGCGAAGCGCGGGTCCACCATGATGTGTGGTCCGCATTGCTCGACGGCCTACAACTCGAACCACCTCCGGTCGAGGCGCCAGTCGTCGATGTCCTCGCTCGTACCTGGACAGCCTGTCTGCCCACTCGTTCGCCTCGCTGCGGATGGATCTCGCCTCGAGCTCGTCGAGCTCGACGGCGTTGAGGTCTAACAGCAGCCAAAGCTTGCGCACCCTCCTCAACAGCTCGGGGCTGTGCCGCCGTTACCGCCAGGTACACCGATTGGCGCAGCCTGTTCAGTGCTGTGAGCCTCCTCGCCAGCACCCAGCGCTTTCCACGCTCTGCCTCGCGGATTAGCGCCTTTGTCTGCGCGTGGATCTTGGCTACTTCCATCTCGGTCTCCCAGAACAGCCCATCTTTTAGGTCCACTTCCCGACGGAGGTGTTGGATGAACTGTCAAGGCTCCCATATTAGCTGCAACACGGTGAAGCGATTGCACAATAATGAGTAGACGTCGTGCATTGATTTCGAGATTGCCAGGTTTCTGTCCAGCACGTCGGTAGGAGGGAAGTCCTCTGCCTCCAAGCCCTCCACGGTGTCCTTTGTGAACGTACGTGCGTCGTGTCGGGACGCGAGTGTCGGTGTGAGTACCGTGTACTGGTACTTCAATGACCTGGCCAACTTCTTCGTGAGACTGTCGTACGTCTTGTCCGAGTTTGCTGGACAGGGAGGGAATAGGTTCTTACTGTCGAACAGTACGTAGGACAGCAGTTTCGTCATCGCCCCCCTGCTTCTAACTTAGCAGAGACCCCCAGATCACGGTCTCCCGCCTTCGACGCCTTGCTCGCTGCCAGCTCCGCAGGCAGCTGAGCAATCTGACCACTGTGGTTTTACATTCTGGTGATAATTAGCTGCTACCACTGTTCTCGCTGAACGTTCATCATGGCTTGCGTCTGGTGTTGTTGCAGCATCCGTATCTTGATGAAGCTCTCCTCCTGACTGACAAGAGGGACTGCTGGTGCAGGGGGGGAGCTGCTTGCTCTTGCCCTTGGAATCGGGTGGGGGTGGGGTTTTTGATTGACTGGGAGCCACTAATCCGGGAATCTCGTCTTAAAAGGCTTCTGCAGTCCACATGGGCGACTTGTGAGATTCGCCTGACATGGTAGATCTACCAACCATCTAGAAAACAGAAACTACTACTGTAGGTGAAGTACTTAACTAAAACCGAAAGTTAATAAACTGTTTGAATATACTGCAGTGTGCCACACAGCGATGGAACTCCGAAATGGTGTTCACATGAACCAGTTTTTTTGCGAATGCAAAAGGTGCAGCGCTGTGGCCCCTGACGGTCGCTGGGCAGTATATTAATTTGCCGCTGTTCTCTAATCTTGAAAGCACACGTGTCACAGGTCACAGTGATCTTGATTCATGCCAAACTCCTAAAATTTCACGCTTCAAGTTGAATAAAATGGGTGATGAGCCGGACCTTGGGATGTGATGATGAGGAGCATCCCCTGATACAGGTGAGATGTAGGTGAGGGGGTGAGCAACCCATGAATGCAGGAGGAGCGGTCTATGTTACTACAAACAGCTCGGTCCACTTCGAGGCCGGCGGGTGGCTATACGGCAACAATGCAGTGCAACAGGTGCATCGCCTCAGGCACCACATCAGCCCATCGAGTATAATGAGCACAGCAGGTGTGTCGTCTCTGGAACCACAGCACTATCTTTGGGGTCCTCGATGTTTTTCAGGAACACTCAACTGCAGCGTAGACCCTGGCCAATCATGCGTGCCTCAATCATCAAGGGTGTCCCACCCACATAACCTTTCTGGTGGGCACTGCCTCTTGATGAATAAGGCAGACTAGTCTGCTTTCTTTGCAAGAAGAGGCAGGGTGGGGTAAACTCGCTCTCTGTCCTCCCTTGATCTCTGCGGGGAGCGCCTCGGTGCCCACTTCTGGTTGATGCTTTCATGCATTTTCCATTGTCAGACCATTAGTTTGCACTCATCAGCCAGCAGGTTCCATCCATTCATCGACTGTGAAGCCGTCGGTGAAGCCAGCCAGCAGGATTCGCTTACTCCGATACCCGGGAATCAGCACGCATTGAGTTGCGTACGATTGCGTACTCTCGCGTGTTCGGCAATGATTGGTACATACATACATCTATCCATGCTGTTTTGCATCAAGTTAGGTGTGCGTGTGTGTGGCCTATCCTTGGACTGACTCCTTTGGCACACCGTAGCCGCAGAAGGATTCAGCCATAATGTTTGGGACACTTATCCGGAATTTCCGGAGCTCGATAATGAAGAATGGGACCCCCTAAGCCTCGTTGGGCCACTTGAGCCTCCCCGTAACCGCATTGCCGGCCCACTGCTGTTGTGCCTCCGAGGCCGGTTAGCCGCTGATCGAGCCGCCCCATCGCCGCCAAGCCTACGCCGAGGACCTTTGCGTTGCTGCCTTTCTGCCCTAATGCCCGGTCTCGATAGGGCGTGTCCACCCACAACATCGCCGGAATTCCCAAGGACCGTCCTCAGGGGCTGAGAATGATATACTGAATTGCCTGTACCCGATCTTGCGCGCTCGCCATTGATCTGCCCTAGCAACCCTCCATTCCCAACGCCAACTCCATGGGACTGAAGCTGTGTGTGGCTTATCCTTGGACCGACTCCTTTGGCACACCGCAGCCACAGAAGATCAGCTGCACTATGTACCCACACCGGGGATCAAAGAATTCAGCCACAGTGTTCGGGACACTTATCCGGAATTTCCGGAGCTTGACACTGTGTGTGTGTGTGTGTGTGTATGCTTATCCTTGCGAATCCTTTGGCACCCCGTAGCCACAGGAGACTGTGTGTGTGTGTATGCTTATCCTTGCGAATCCTTTGGCACCCCGTAGCCACAGGAGACTGCACTATGTACCCACGCCGGGGATCAAAGGATTCAGCACACACTTCGGGACACTCATCCGAATTCTCCGGAGCTCACTAGTGAAGAATGGGACCCCCTAATCCTCGCTGAGCCACCCAAGCCCCTCTGCATCTGCACCACCAGCGCACTGCCGCCTTGTGCCTGAAGCCGGTCCATCCCTGCCCCCCGATCTGCGCGAGCCATATTTCCACCACCAAGCCCACGCGCAAGACCACCCCTCTGCTCCCTGAGCCTCACTGGGCCACCTGAGCCCCTCTGCGGCTGTCCTGCCGGCGCACTGCTGCTGTGTCTCTGGAGCCGGCTCACCCCCGCCAATCGAGCCACCCCTCCACCACCAAGCCCACACCCCACATCACCCCGCTGCCGCCTACAGCCTGGTCTGAAGAGAGCTTGCCCACCCACGCCACGGCCAGAATGCCCAAGCGCTGTCCCAAGGGGCTGAGAATGATAAACTGGGTTGCCCTCATCCAAACTTGCGCATCCGCACCGACTTGCGCCTGTAGCCCTCTACCCCCAGCACCAACTCCCCGTGACTGGAGCCCTTGCGCTGATTGCCTTGCGAGGTGGCCGCGAACTTGAGCAATGCGCTCCACACTTGCGCTGTAACTGTCACGCCGCACTGTTCCTACTTGGGGTCCCATCCCCACAGTTGCCTGTGTGTCCCAAGCCCTCCCGGTGGCCGATAGTTCACCACCCGGTCGTCGCCTTCCCGACAGCTGCTCACTGTTAGTTCCGGCACGGCCAGCAACCTCGCCCGGTGGGCACGGAAGCTGATGAGATGCCGTATGCTGCCGTGCAACCTGTTGTAAGTGGTCATCGCTGCCAGGATGGGCCCCCGGGCTCTGAGGGGCCCGGCGTGTGTCATCTCCACCCGCGGACCTCCCCACATCTCCCCCGTCATCCTCATCAGTTCCCCCCATGCCATCAACCCCCCCAAGAAGGCCGGCCACCCGCCTGCTCGCCCCCATCAAGGTGACCACCCCTCCCTCAGCCAAGGCCATTGCTTGCTCCGGCGAGGCCCCACTCTGCTCCTGAGTCCAGACCCCACTCCCCGGGCCCGGCGACAAAAGGTCATCCCACTCATTCAAGATATCCTCGACACTTGACGCCGCCTGGCTGAGCCCGCCTATGCCTGCCCGTGCCCCTCCAGATCGCGCCTCGGCGGTGCCCCCTCCTTGACCCTCCACAGTGCCCAGATGCTCCACCTCCCGCCGCACGTCCTCCATGCTCTCCAAAAGCCTCGATGCCATCGCGCCTGCCTCGCCTGCCTCACCGGGAGCCTGCCGAGACCGCTCACGCTGCGTTCCCTCAGATTCCTGCGTCCCACCGCCAGACCCATCCTGCGTGGCATAGTCTGTCTCCTCGAGCGCGTCCTCCCACGCTCTGTCCATCAGTGCCAACCTCTCCGCCCCTTCCCGTCGGTTCGCCTCCCCCCGATCCAGGTCCGGGCCCATGCCTCCTCCCACACGCCCTCCGCCAGCCCAACGCCACCCACTTCCGGCCGGACATCGCCCTACAGCCCGCCTGATGATCAGCCCTGCAACCCCCCGTGCAAGCGCGAAAGAAAGCAGCCGGACCCACTTCTCCTTCCAGCCCACCGCCCCGCCACGTGCCGCTTCCTCGTCCTCGTCCTCGTCCTCGTCCCCATTGCCATCCACCTGCTCTCCCCCTCCGCGTTCGCCTCCATGTACCGCCGCTCCCTGAAGCGCCGCTGCGTCTTCCGAAGGAATCCATACGCCGCAGGCCCCAGCCCACCGTACACCTCCACCCCAAAGGGGATGAAGTGATGTGGGCGGACATCCCCATACGTCGCCACCTTGCTCTCCTCTACCTTCTTCGCCGCCGCCCCGGGGGCCATCATGGCCGCTCCCAGGTGCGCGTCTGACATCGGCCGCGCCGTGACCACATCAAACAGCACATATTGGCCCGGTCCCTCCGCATCCAACACTGTCACATCCGGGCAATGATTCCGTGAGTAGGTCAGGTAGCCCGCGAAGTCATCGTGCAATGCAGACGCCAAGGGATAGGCAGACTTGGCCACCTCGAACAGCACCCTCTGCAGTTTGTGGTGGATGAAAGAGTACCAATTTCCTCCCCCAGTTCCCACTCCCCCCGGCATGCCAGTAAGTGTGTCCCGGTGGGATCCCGCTCTCCTCCACAATCGGGGCACTCCTCCACTTGGCCAAGGAGGGGCTGCTCCGCATGAAGAATGTGCCGCAGGGCCACCCGGTATTCTGCCGAACTGAGCTCCAGGGCTGGGCAGCATGGAACACCCCTCAAGAAAGCAGGCCCAATACTGTTGAAGGTCACCGAGAAAAGCCAGAGCACTGTGTGTGTGTGTATGCGTATGGAATTGCCTCTTGGAGAGCTCGGTAGATTCGTCTGTCGTGCTGCGAGGAGAGGCAGAAGGTGGTGGTGTACAACTTCTGTGTTCTCCCTTGAATTTTGTGGGGAGCACTTAGGTGCCCGCATGTTTCCTTTTTTGACATGGGGTGTCCATGCTGTGTGGTGTGACTGCATTCATGACATAACCATGGACCAACAGGTCCCATCCATCGACCGGGAGCCACTGGGGGGCATGCCAGCAGGGTCCGCTTACTCCGTTACCCAGAGACCAACAATTGTTGGGCGATGATCGGTCACATCGTATCATCCTTCCATGCTGCCTGGCATCTGGGTTGGGAATATGTATGAGTTTGTGGTATCTTGTCACGGCCCCGCCCTGCTCTTGATTTGCTTTTCACATCCACTGGGATGATGATGGGCTGGCTTTTGTTGGCCGATCTCATGCCGTTCAGTGTGTATGCTTACGCATGTTTCCTTTTTTTGACATGGGGTGTCCATGCTGTGTGGTGTGACTGCATTCATGACATAACCATGGACCAACAGGTCCCATCCATCGACCGGGAGCCACTGGGGGGCATGCCAGCAGGGTCCGCTTACTCCGTAACCCAGAGACCAACAGTTGTTTGGCGACGATCGGTCACATCGTATCATCTTTCCATGCTGCTTTGCATTTGGGTAGGGAATATGTATGCGTTTGTGGTATCTTGTCACGGCCCCGCCCTGCTCTTGATTTGCTTTTCACATCCACTGGGATGATGATGGGCTGGCTTTTGTTGGCCGATCTCATGCCGTTCAGTGTGTGGAAGTGGGTTTTGGGAGGCGGTTATCCCTGTGGTGCCATTCTGGCGGGCACTGCCTCTTGGAGAGCTCGGTAGATTCGTCTGTCGTGCTACGAGGAGAGGCAGAAGGTGGTGATGTACACCTTCTGTGTTTTCCCTTGAATTTTGTGGGGACCACTTAGGTGCCCGCATGTTTTCATTTTTTGACATGGGGTGTCCATGCTGTGTGGTGTGACTGCATTCATGACATAACCATGGACCAACAGGTCCCATCCATCGACCGGGAGCCACTGGGGGGCATGCCAGCAGGGTCCGCTTACGCTGTAACCCAGAGACCAACAGTTGTTTGGCGACGATCGGTCACATCGTATCATCTTTCCATGCTGCTTTGCATTTGGGTTGGGAATATGTATGCGTTTGTGGTATCTTGTCACGGCCCCGCCCTGCTCTTGTTTTGCTTCTCACATCCACTGGGATGATGATGGGCTGGCTTTTATTGGCCGATCTCATGCCATTCAGTGTGTATGCGTATCATCTTTCCATGCTGCTTTGCATTTGGGTTGGGAGTATGTATGCGTTTGTGGTATCTTGTCACGGCCCCGCCCTGCTCTTGTTTTGCTTTTCACATCCACTGGGATGATGGTGGGCTGGCTTTTGTTGGCCGATCTCATGCCGTTCAGTGTGTATGCTTATCCTTGCGAATCCTTTGGCACCCCGTAGCCACAGGAGACTGCACTATGTACTCACGCCGGGGATCAAAGGATTCAGCACACACTTCGGGACACGCATCCGGATTCTCCGGAGCTCACTAGTGAAGAATGGGACCCCCTAAGCCTCGCTGAGCCACCCAAGCCCCTCTGCATCTGCACCACCAGCGCACTGCCGCCTTGTGCCTGAAGCCGGTCCATCCCTGCCCCCCGATCTGCGCTGTGTGTGTATGCTTATCCTTCTGGGATGTGGCTGTCCCTGTGGTACCCTTCTGGCGGGTACTGCCTCTTTGAGGGCGTCGGGGATTCGTCTGCGGCTGGCTCTATTTATGTCCAGTGCCTTGGGGCTTTTTCACCTGCCGGGGGACTGGTGAGCGATACCCACTTTATGGGGTACTGGCATCTCGTTGTGAATGGGGACGGCCACTGGAATGATTTGGATGATGGGATGTGGCTGTCCCTGTGGTACCCTTCTGATGGGTACTGCCTCTTTGAGTGCGTCGGGGATTCGTCTACGGCTCGCTTTTTAGGAATGTCTTGGATTCGTCTGACGCTAGCTCCCTCTCCGTGTACAGTGCTCATGGTTATTACGCATGCCGGGGGACTTGCGTTCTTTGACTTTGATATGAAGTACTGGCGGATCGCTGTGAACGGGGACGGCCGCCGGGTGGAAGTGGGTTTTGGGAGGCGGTTATCCCTGTGGTGCCATTCTGGCGGGCACTGCCTCTTGGAGAGCTCGGTAGATTTGTCTGTCGTGCTGCGAGGAGAGGCAGAAGGTGGTGATGTACAACTTCTGTGTTCTCCCTTGAATTTTGTGCGGAGCACTTAGGTGCCCGCATGTTTCCCTTTTTTTGACATGGGGTGTCCATGCTGTGTGGTGTGACTGCATTCATGACATAACCATGGACCAACAGGTCCCATCCATCGACCGGGAGCCACTGGGGGGCATGCCAGCAGGGTCCGCTTACTCCGTAACCCAGAGACCAACAGTTGTTTGGCGACGATCGGTCACATCGTATCATCTTTCCATGCTGCTTTGCATTTGGGTTGGGAATATGTATGGTTTGTGGTATCTTGTCACGGCCCCGCCCTGCTCTTGATTTGCTTTTCACATCCACTGGGATGATGATGGGCTGGCTTTTGTTGGCCGATCTCATGCCGTTCAGTGTATGCTTATCCTTGCGAATCCTTTGGCACCCCGTAGCCACAGGAGACTGCACTATGTACCCACGCCGGGGATCAAAGGATTCAGCACACACTTCGGACACTCATCCGGATTCTCCGGAGCTCACTAGTGAAGAATGGGACCCCCTAAGCCTCGCTGAGCCACCCGAGCCCCTCTGCATCTGCACCGCCAGCGCACTGCCGCCTTGTGCCTGAAGCCGGTTCATCCCTGCCCCCCGAACTGTGTGTGTGTGTGTGTATGCTTATCCTTGCGATTCCTTTGGCACCCCGTAGCCACAGGAGACTGCACTATGTACCCACGCCGGGGATCAAAGGATTCAGCACACACTTCGGGACACTCATCCGGATTCTCTGGAACTCACTAGTGAAGAATGGGACCCCCTAAGCCTCGCTGAGCCACCCGAGCCCCTCTGCATCTGCACCGCCAGCGAGTCTGTATCCAGGTGTCTTGCGTGTATGGTAGCTCGCCTTTGCTTCCTCCCGTTCTTCCCGCACTCACCCCCTCCCCTCCCACCAGTCTCAAATAGACCTGGCTCTACCCCGTACCGGAATGATGCTTCCGATTACAAGTTCCCCGTGCGGCGGCCGCAAACCGGCAGAAAACGTCCCGCGGGTCGGGTAGATTCATCTGTCACTGAGTGCAGCTGTAAAGTTCTTGAATGCCTCTCACTGCCATTAGGATGATGGTGGGTTGGCTTTTGTCGGCGGACCTCGTGCCGTTAAGTGCGTGTGTGTGCATGGGTTTGGAGAGGCAGAAGGTGGTGGTGTGCACCTTCTGTGTTTTCCCTTGAATTTTGTGGGGAGCACTTAGGTGCCCGCATGTTTCCTTTTTTTGACATGGGGTGTCCATGCTGTGTGGTGTGACTGCATTCATGGCATAACCATGGACCAACGGGTCCCATCCATCGACCGGGAGCCACTGGGGGGCATGCCAGCAGGGTCCGCTTACTCCGTAGCCCAGAGACCAGCAGTTGTTTGGCGATGATTGGTCACATCGTTTCATCTTTCCATGCTGCTTTGCATTTGGGTTGGGAATGTGTATGCGTTTGTGGTATCTTGTCACGGCCCCGCCCTGCTCTTGATTTGCTTCTCACATCCACTGGGATAATGGTGGGCTGGCTTTTGTTGGCCGATCTCATGCCGTTCAGTGTGTGTGTGGGGTGTGGAGAACATGGACATACTCATCAAGCAAAATAGGCGCAGAGGCCTTATGACTGCCATATATGACAAACGACTGGATGCACAATATGCTGACATCCAGGTCATTAGGTACCCTGCACATGACTCGTACTTGGCCGACAAAGCTAAGTATGGGATTGTCACGAGCCAACTGCATCGGTTCGCTGAGAGATGTGTCCTTTGGCAAGACTTTGTTTACAACATAGCTCTTGTTTTCCACAGGATGACACAAAAGGGTTACCACAGCAGGCGTTTGTGGGGTTTTTTGCGGCGCTTTATGGTGGAGAGGCCCGGTCTGTATGATAGACGAGGTCCGGGTTGCTGGATCTCGCGCGTCAGGCGTAAGCTGGGGGACTTACGTGACGGTGTCATTGTGCCAAGTCCGAATGGGTGGGAGTTCGGGCCATCATAGCTGACCGGGAATACGTCTCGCCATAGGGTTGTGGCATCTCGCTGTTAACGGGGACGGCCACTTGGGTGCTTTGGATGATGGGATGTGGCTGTCCCTGTGGTACCCTTCTGACGGGTACTGCCTCTTTGAGGGCGTCGGGGATTCGTCTGCGGCTGGCTCTATTTATGTCCAGTGCCTTGAGGCTTTTTCACCTGCCGGGGGACTGGTGGTTGACAGCCACTTTATGGGGTGCTGACATCTCGTTGTTAACGGGGACGGCCACTGGAATGATTTGGATGATGGGATTGTGGCTGTCCCTGTGGTACCCTTCTGACGGGTACTGCCTCTTTGAGGGAGTCGGGGATTCGTCTTCGGCTGGCTCTATTTATGTCCAGTGCCTTGGGGCTTTTTCACCTGCCGGGGGACTGGTGGTTGACAGCCACGTTATGGGGTGCTGACATCTCGTTGTGAACGGGGACGGCCACTGGAATGATTTGGATGATGGGATGTGGCTGTCCCTGTGGTACCCTTCTGGCGGGTACTGCCTCTTTGAGGGCGTCGGGGATTCGTCTGCGGCTGGCTCTATTTATGTCCAGTGCCTTGGGGCTTTTTCACCTGCCGGGGGACTGGTGGTTGACAGCCACTTTATGGGGTGCTGACATCTCGTTGTGAACGGGGACGGCCACTGGAATGATTTGGATGATGGGATTGTGGCTGTCCCTGTGGTACCCTTCTGACGGGTACTGCCTCTTTGAGGGCGTCGGGGATTCGTCTGCGGCTGGCTCTATTTATGTCCAGTGCCTTGGGGCTTTTTCACCTGCCGGGGGACTGGTGGTTGACAACCACGTTATGGGGTGCTGACATCTCGTTGTGAACGGGGACGGCCACTGGAATGATTTGGATGATGGGATGTGGCTGTCCCTGTGGTACCCTTCTGACGGGTACTGCCTCTTTGAGGGCGTCGGGGATTCGTCTGCGGCTGGCTCTATTTATGTCCAGTGCCTTGAGGCTTTTTCACCTGCCGGGGGACTGGTGGATCGACACCCACTTTATGGGGTACTGGCACTGGCATCTCGTTGTGAACGGGGACGGCCACTGGAATGATTTGGATGATGGGATGTGGCTGTCCCTGTGGTACCCTTCTGACGGGTACTGCCTCTTTGAGGGCGTCGGGGATTCGTCTGCGGCTGGCTCTATTTATGTCCAGTGCCTTGGGGCTTTTTCACCTGCCGGGGGACTGGTGATCGACACCCACTTTATGGGGTACTGGCATCTCGTTGTGAACGGGGACGGCCACTGGGTGATTTGGATGATGGGATGTGGCTGTCCCTGTGGTACCCTTCTGACGGGTACTGCCTCTTTGAGTGCGTCGGGGATTCGTCTACGGCTCGCTTTTTGGGAGTGTCTTGGATTCGTCTGACGCTAGCTCCCTCTCCGTGTACAGTGCTCATGGTTATTACACATGCCGGGGGACTTGTGTTCTTTGACCTTGATATGAAGTACTGGCGGATCGCTGTGAACGGGGACGGCCGCCGGGTGGAAGTGGGTTTTGGGAGGCGGTTATCCCTGTGGTGCCATTCTGGCGGGCACTGCCTCTTGGAGAGCTCGGTAGATTCGTTTGTCGTGCTGCGAGGAGAGGCAGAAGGTGGTGAAGTACACCTTCTGTGTTTTCCCTTGAATTTTGTGGGGAGCACTTAGGTGCCCGCATGTTTCCTTTTTTTGACATGGGGTGTCCATGCTGTGTGGTGTGACTGCATTCATGACATAACCATGGACCAACAGGTCCCATCCATCGACCGGGAGCCACTGGGGGGCATGCCAGCAGGGTCCGCTTACTCCGTAACCCAGAGACCAACAATTGTTTGGCGACGATCGGTCACATCGTATCATCTTTCCATGCTGCTTTGCATTTGGGTTGGGAATATGTATGCATTTGTGGTATCTTGTCACGGCCCCGCCCTGCTCTTGATTTGCTTCTCACATCCACTGGGATGATGGTGGGCTGGCTTTTGTTGGCCGATCTCATGCCATTCAGTATGTGCGTGCTTGTGGTTGGCCGACGTTCGCCAACCACCGCCGCTGCAAGGTGTGTGTGGCTGGCTGGCTGGATGCGACTGGAGGAATAGGGTGAAATAAAGGTGTGCAAACTGTGTGCTCTAGATGAAAATTGAGTTGTGATTCAATGCCCATCACCCCGTGCCATTGGATGCGTAATTGAAAGTGGTCCGCGGGTCACTTCTAAAAATACCTAACTACTGGCTGATGCATGTTGGGAGAGGGGGGGTAGCAGGGTGGCGCCGTGTGCTTGGGGGACTCCGCAGTGCTGAGCATGGTGGGCGTCAACGTTGACTCCAACACCGCGGTTCTGTTTGCCGGAGGGGGCATCAGCGCGGGGAACGGCAGCCAAGTCCTAATCGATCAGTCACTTGTGGTGAACAACACAGCGAGCATGGGTAGTGGAGGTCTTGCACCCACCCACCTTCCCACCCGCCATTCCGCCTGTCAGACCCCCTGTCCCTCCATTCTCGTGTAAATTCCACCTCCTGCTGGTATACAGCTTGGAGTGTGCTCGAACGGTCGCCTTTTGTGAGATGGTGCTCGAAGAAGTTGTCGCGTACATGCGGCAGAGCCTCGCTGCGTACACAACCCGTCGAGTGCACGCTGAATGATGAACGGATGTAACTCCAGCATCACAGGTCATCACACGGAAGGAGCAAAAGTGGCCGTGCGTCCTCGAAGCCCCTCCGCGAAGGCGAGGAGTTTGCTGAGATGGGAGGGAGGAGGGGCGGGAAGGTGTGTGACCAGGAGGTATCTATGGCGTCGGTGCTACCATTGTTGTTCGCGGTACCTCGAAGGTTGAGGATAACAACGCAAAGGTCGACGGAGGTGGTGTGTGCGTGATTGGCCATGGGACGTTGGAGATGAACGCCTCGAGCGTCACAGGCAACCAAGCTGCGGGTGACGGGGGCGGCATCGCGGTGAGCACCAGTTCAGAGGCGGCCCTGCGCAACGGCACGGTGGTGGAGCGCAACTCCGGGGGCGATGGCGGCGGAATGGCGGTGTCAGAGGGCCGCATCAGCATCGTGGATGCCACCGTGCGCGAGAACACTGCGGATGGATCGGCGGCAGGAGTACTTCTGGATAGTGGGGCAGAGGCGGAGGTGGAGGGCAGCCGCTTCGAGCTGCACCCCGGGAGTGCTCTGAAGGTGGTCGGGGAGGCGCAGGCCATGGTGAGCCCCACGCAAGCTGGTCCCCCTCGTGCCAGCAGTCCCCGTGCTTTCCGAACAGTGAGCTGTGTTGTGAAGCAAGGTGGCAAACCCTGCCGACTGCGAAGTCGGCTGTGGCGCATGCCGGCCCACCCTCGGATCATGTGGGCCGCTCATGGAGTAGTGTGGGTGGGCCTCCAGGTGAGATCCACAATATTTGCACAGAACAACGGTACCAGTGGCGGTGGGCTGTGGGCAGACAGCAGCACCACGGTGATGCTAGATGGGTGCAGCTTTGAGTACAACGTTGCACAAGCGGGTAGTGGGGGGGCGCTCTACTCAGCCGGCAATCTCACAATGACAGCATCGTTGTGCGTTGGGAACACAGCGCAGCAAGGCGGGTCAGCCTTCCTCCAATTCACACTCCCAAGCCAAGCGGTTGAGGTGCGTGTTTTCAATCTCCAGCTCAGTCCCCTGTTGCTGGTGGTTACGGGTGGAGGAACTGATCGCGAGTGAATGTGAGCCCGGATGTAGGGTAGCCTGCGTGGGTGCGTGGAACCTGACAGATGCCACGCACCGGAGTCGATGTGTGGCCTATGGGACCGCTCCCGGACTTATATCAACGCGAAAGTACCGGCGGTGGACCTATGGGGGACCTATCAACAAGTCGGCCTCAAATATGTCAAAATATTGAACCATTGTAACAACCTACAATTTTCCTGTGTGTCCCTGAAATCCGGACCTATGAGCAACAGCTGAAGACCTTGACACTGCCACATACGTTCCATGCAAGCGCGGCCCGGTGAAGCACCGAAGTCCCGCACCTGAATGCGCTCACTCCCTTCAGGGAGAGGGGGGTAGCTCCGGCTTGATATCAGGTCCCACACTTCTTCCTCTCAGGCATGTCAGATCCCACAACCACGCGTGTTATGTAGCCCAGGTGCCACAGGCCTGTTCTCGTCGGCTGCATGCATGCGCGGTGCCGCCCTGTGCGGCCCCAACCCGTCCTCTGAATGCCCATCGTTGCTCTGTGGCTGTGTCTGGGCCAACTGTGAATGACGAGCCTTGTGGCGTGGCAGATGCGTGACAGCCAGTTCTGGAACAACACCGCCCTCGGGGAGGGTGCGGTGTTCTACATGTACGAGAGGCTGACCGAGAGCCGCACGGCGGCGGCGGCGCAGTTGGCTGAGCTGCAGTACGAGCGGAACTCCGCCCAGGGGGGAGGCTCCATCATCTTCTGGGACCCGGATAATCTGACGGTGTCGTCGCAGCCCCCGGAGTGCCTCGGCTGCACGGAGGACGTGGCATCTGCAGGCAACACCGCGGGGTATGACTCCCCCTCGGGCTGGGCCTCCCGGGCCACCGGGCTGCGGGTGGCGGAGACCCAGGCGGAGGAGGCGGGGGGGTATGACCTCGTGCACGGCATTGAGGTGGAGGTGACGGACGCAAACGAGGAGGTGGTAACGAACGCAGATTTTACAGTGAAGCTGCTGAATAGCGCTGGGTCGCCGTGCACGTTCACCGGTGAGGGCTTCGAGCAGCGGGTCGTCAACGGCAGCGCCGTATTCCGCCACGACCTGCAGCTGGTGGGTGCGGCAGGGGATACCTGCCTCCTGCGTTTCACCGCCGAGCTCGGCGTGGAGGGAGAGGTGAGCTCCAGCGACACCGCGGTACCGCTGCGCTACTGCGTGCCGGGAGAGTACCCTGTGGACGGGTACACATCCGGTTCCCAGAAGTGTTCGCCCTGCGCAGCAAACTACATCAGCTTCTCCAACGACACCGCCTGCTTGGAGTGCACCGAGGGCGTCACCTGCCCCGGGGTTGATACATACGTGGTGTGCCCGGGGCACTGGCTTGCGCCCAACGCGCGGTACTGCCAGCAACACGAGGACCCTACGCAGTGCTTCCTGGACCGCCTGTACGAGTGTGGGGTGAAGGACGCCTGCAGCTCTGTGGAGGGGGAGGGGGATGCCGTCACCGATTATGACCGTGCGGATGAGGACGAGTGCGCGGTTGGAGGGCGCAACAATGCGCGCATGGGCAGCGGTATTGCCAGCGTGGAGGAGCTAGCGCTGTGCGACTCCGATGCTTACACCGAGGGGGTCATGTGCGGCGGCATGACACTGGTGGGAAGTCCCTTGCCTGTGTTGCGCAAGATGTCAGTTGCAGTGCAGTGCGGCGCACCGCTGTGACCCGGTGTAATACTGCACGGCGTCGAGAAGTTAGTTGTAGCCCGTTTCCGGCTGTTTTGCTCGCTGTGTGCATTCCGCATTTGCTCTTGCCAAAACTCTCTCCACCTGGCGCAGAAATATCTGCTGCTCCAGCTCTATGACACTGGCTCTGAAGAACTATAGGAGAAACGTTCCAACATGTTCTCTGCCATATTTCCTCCGCAGGCTGCCAAACGTACGACTCACCCAGCTTGTGTGTGGTGGCTCACTCCGCAGGTGATTTGCGCTGCGGATCACTTCCCGAGCGCCCTGAAGGACCGCTGCCATCAGTGTCCCTCGCGCGGTGCCATCCTGGCACAGGTGGTGCTGGTGACGGCCACGCTGGGCGCTGTAGTGGTCTTGGTATTCATTGTCTACCTCAGGGTGATGCGCATACATGAAATGCGCGAGCTGCAGAAGGATATCGTCAAGGACATCCAAAGCGGGGGGACTACGGCAACCACCATTCAGCTAATGAAGGCGAGGAACGCCCTCAACCTGGTCGTCGGGTACGCGCAGGTGATGGGCCAGCTCACCAGCATCTACGACGTGGAAATCATCCCCTCGTCCATCAGGCAATTCGTGGCGACCTTCAGCCTGGTGAACCTGGACCTCGACATGATGCTCAACATGCGCTGCTTCTCCCACTACTTCGCACCATTCCTTGGGCGCTCCTCCTTCTGGTTTGCCTTCTGGCAGTCGGTGGCCACGCCCGCGCTGCTGTGCGCGCTCTTCGCAGTGGTGTACCTCTACCTGGCGCGCCTCCGTGCTCTCCGTCAGCGGCCGGCCGCGGAGGAGGCGCCCTCCGACATGCAGGCAAAGGTCCGCCCACGCGCTGCCCATCTGTATTTCTCACTT
>LGRX02006258.1:0-75398 GCA_001247695.2 Cymbomonas tetramitiformis
CGCTCATCCGAGCTCATACTTTTGAACGACCTAAGAACTGCTCTCCATGGAGCCGAAGCAAACGCTCATAGGCTTTCCATCACTGAGACACTAGTGCTTTGCGCGCCAGGATGCACAGTTGTGTGTCGTGTTCACGTCCATGCGTGACACGGTCACGAAGGTGGTCCACAGTTGAAGCACGTGTCTTGTATGCTCCAATGCATAATCAGCTTTGAAGTATTTGGACAAAAAACTTGTGATGGTGTCTGGATCATAGCTCTCTTTGAACTGGATCGAGTGAAAAATAATACCATGTACAAAGCGTTCTTGCCCTAACGTCAACGAAAAGGGAACGTTTAGCTATGGGTTGTGACCTCTGTTGGATGGTGCCAGTCCTCTTGCGTGAATGGGTTCGGAGGATCATCAAACCACAGGTCGTGCTAGCCCGAATCGGCCATATTGCGGGGAAAACCCCACCCTTCTAGTTCACCGTCTTCGAACATCAGGCTGAAGTTGTCACATCAAAGTTCGCCTGCCGCGTTGGCCGCATGTTCAGAAGCTTGACTTCTCGACAACGCCTCCTAAGTCACTTACACAGTTTCGGACTTCTAAAATCGATTTGCTTTTTCTCATAGAAAATAATTTCGGGAAAATTTGCGTCTTCACAATTCTCTTTATGTGAAGTCTTCAGGAATTCTCAGAATTCGTCGAGCAGGGCCCCAGCGCCCGTGACGAATTCTGAGAATTCGTCGAGGACCCGTGACGAATTCTCACGAATTCTCAGAATTCGTCACGGGCGCTCGACGAATTCTCAGAATTCGTCGAGCAGGGCCCCACCGCCCGTGACGAATTCTGAGAATTTGTCGAGCAGGGCCCCAGCGCCCGTGACGAATTCTGAGAATTCGTCGAGCAGGGCCCCAGCGCCCGTGACGAATTCTGAGAATTCGTCGAGCAGGGCCCCACCGCCCGTGACGAGTTCTGAGAATTTGTCGAGCAGGGCCCCAGCGCCCGTAACGAATTCTGAGAATTCGTCGAGCAGGGCCCCAGCGCCCGTGACGAATTCTGAGAATTCGTCGAGCAGGGCCCCAGCGCCCGTGACGAATTCTGAGAATTCGTCGAGCAGGGCCCCAGCGCCCGTGACGAATTCTGAGAATTCGTCGAGCAGGGCTTCATCGCCTGTGACGAATTCTGAGAATTCCTGAAGACTTCACATAAAGAGAATTGTGAAGACGCAAATTTTCCCGAAATTATTTTCTATGAGAAAAAGCAAATCGATTTTAGAATTCCAAAACTGTGTAAGTGACTTAGGAGGCGTTGTCGAGAAGTCAAGCTTCTGAACATGCGGCCAACGCGGCAAGCGAACTTTGATGTGACAACTTCAGCCTGATGTTCGAAGACGGTGAACTAGAAGGGTGGGGTTTTCCCCGCAATATGGCCGATTCGGGCTACCACGACCTGTGGTTTGATGATCCTCCGAACCCATTCACGCAAGAGGACTGGCACCATCCAACAGAGGTCACAACCCATAGCTAAACGTTCCCTTTTCGTTGACGTTAGGGCAAGAACGCTTTGTACATGGTATTATTTTTCACTCGATCCAGTTCAAAGAGAGCTATGAACCAGACACCATCACACGTTTTTTGTCCAAATACTTCAAAGCTGATTATGCATTGGAGCATACAAGACACGTGCTTCAACTGTGGACCACCTTCGTGACCGTGTCACGCATGGACGTGAACACGACACACAACTGTGCATCCTGGCGCGCAAAGCACTAGTGTCTCAGTGATGGAAAGCCTATGAGCGTTTGCTTCGGCTCCATGGAGAGCAGTTCTTAGGTCGTTCAAAAGTATGAGCTCGGATGAGCGTCCGTTTTCCTGGAAAGCAGGGCTTATCCGGATATTGGACTTCTGATAATCTCAATATGCACTACTCTGTCAGCTGGAGCTTCCTATGGGTTGAGCTGCCCGCAACTAACGCTGTTAGCGCCGAGTAGGGTATACTTTCTCAGGGTTCAGGGTCTTCTGAATTTCAGCTCCTTAACACACTGCCTCAGCAAAGCTATTTCACGCCACAGCAAAGTATTTCGCCCAGCTTGCTTCTTATGGTTGTTTAGTATCCCACCTTCAGGACTGCTAAGTTATTGCAGTGCTGCCTCCGAACGTTGATTCTCAGTAACCTTCATCCGGTGCACTTCAGGCTGCTGGTCTCCCCTATGTTCTTCTCCCGGTCGCAGCCGGGATGAGTATGTGTGGATACATGGTATGTCACGCATTTTTTCTCTATTGATTTGAACGCATGTGATGTGACCGTCTGAGCCCTGTTAGCGCACGTTTTAGACGCGAAAACTTGCTATGCCATATCACATATCTCTTATGCCACAGCGAGACACTACATGGAGGGCTTCAGAGTCGCTCACTCAGTGTATCGAACGCTATGATATCACAGGCAAAAGTCTTCGTCCGGCGCCGGATTGCTACTCAAGGAACCAAGATGCGCCATCTGTTCTCTGAGTGATGTTGGCGGGTGTTCATTCCATGAGGGTCCTGCTGCAATATGGTTTTTCCATAAACGTTGCTTGCCCTGAAAATCTGTGCCTGATAACACCGAGGTTTCAAAAAATATTTTTGTTTAAGTGAAGCTGGGACAAACGTTGTACTCAATAGTTGGCGAAGAGTTCAATAAGACATTTCCCACCGTATTTAATTGTCGCGGTACGAACGCGGAGGCACTTGCATCTATCTTCCAGTTTGTGCCACCAGTCTCTTGAACTCTTGAGATTGAAGTGACCTCCAGATTGAGTTGGCTCCACTCTCGATTTCTGTTCGGGTGCGTGCCATTTATCTCTTCAGCAAATAGTACTCGAGGTCAAACTTCCGGAGGACCGCCTTCAGGTGCGTGCTTCAGGCCGTGGGGGGTGGCGTGTCGTTCAGGCCGCGGGGGGTGGCGGCATGTGGGGTGGCAGGTACCTGTGGGATATCGAAGGAAACGAGCTGTGCCACTGGGCGGTGGCGCGCATTAACGATCTCGCCACTACTTCAGGCGGCCGCAAACTGGTGCGTGTTGCTGGCACCGTCCCCTTCCAGCCGAGTCACATTTCTGGGCATCCCTATATGCGGCTCTCCTCGTCGGATAGTCCTCAACCTGGTCCACTGCAGAATTTCGGAGGTGCAACGTGAGGGCGCGTATGGTGTGAAGTAGAGATATGCCCAGGTATATTTGACACAGACGCAGTGGGGTTTCATAGCTAAACCCTGAGTCGAAATGTGTGCTCACATCTCATACCACTCATTTCCAAGGGAATTTTTGCCTCGTGTAGTTTGGGGGGCGCGTACCAACGAACCTAGCATACAGGGGAATACGGGAGCTCATGTCGAGTTCCCTTGTGCACATCACACAACCAGTTTGAAACTAGAAGGGACTTACTCTTTTTTTGCAATCGGAGTTTACAAGGCCTGGTGTAGTGAGTTCTTGGGGTGCGGAGCCACAAACATGATTTTCTCGAGTAAGATGGGGGTGCTTGGTGGCCGGTGTAGCTAAAAACTACACAGGTCGGGTTCGAGTCCCGACACCCCGGCTGACAAGCATCTTGTGAATCACAGGTTGGAGGAGTGTTTTCGTTGATTTGCCTCGGTGTACCACGGCTCGATTGGGACCTGCGTTTTCATCTTAGCTTGCAGACTATAGGGCGGCAAGAAAGTGGGTTGAGAGACTTGTACGAGGTATATTAGGTGTTTTGAACCGCACTTACGTGTGTCTATTTGGAATCAGGTCAAGGTCTGGTTGATTTTGGGTTCATGCTACAATTTCACCATGAACCCAAAACGAACATCACTCTCTGCATCCTCACGAACGCATATGGATATACCGCGACTTGTTCCGCGTCGTGAATACTGTTGTAGGCAGCTTTTAACTCGCCACTACGCCGCACGCGCAGCGATTTGGGTAGGATAGGACCACTGGCACGATGTGCACGGTCAAACCCTGAGCCGAAATGGCTTTTAAGGCCTCATTTTACCCATCCGCCTGCTTTGGGATAAGTGACCTTCGTTTCCTATGACGTATTTCAACAATAATATGCAACGTGTATGATAAAACTTAACTTGGTCCACCATAACAACATAAAATAGAGTGATTTCCCAAGTTTTGAGTGTGCACAGTCAAACCCTAAGGCAAAATGGCTTCAAAATTTATATGAAACTCATTCATTCGCTCTTGGTGAAGTGACCTCTGTTTCCTATGATATATTTTGACAATAATACACGATATGTGTAATAAATCTTAGCATAAGCCATCTTAACAACATAAATTAGCTTGTTTTCCCCAAGTTTTCAGTGTGTCGCCGCTTTACGAGACACGAAACACCTCCAAAAAACACTCTAAGATAGGGGTAGACATGGATTTTCCATAAATTTTCAACTTACATTGTTTTTATAACATATTTTCAAGTTTCTTAAATGTACATATCGCAATAGTCTTATCTTGTGCAACTTTTTTCGATACTCAGATTTTTCGGCCATCGCGGCGTGTTTTTGGCCACTTTATGCCTCTAAAACCAAAATTTCTCGACGAAATTCGTTTTTAATCATGGATACCACATCCATATGGCCCCTGGAACCAAAATTCCGCAAAAAAATACCCTGTCTCATTTGAGTCTCATTTGCCGGTTCCAGTCTCATTTCGGCGATTCCATCGTTTACTGGCGTCGTCCCAACTGCAGGCGACGCTATACGCGATTCCACAGCGGGCGGTCGTCTAGGGGATGCCACAGCGGGCGCCACAGCGTGCGCCACAGCGGGCGCCACAGGGTGCGCCACAGGTAGCGGGCGCCACAGGGGGCGCCACATCCAACCAGTACTTAGCGAAGGCTGTGATGCGTGAAGCAAGTTCCACGCCACGCTCTACATCTGCTGCATCCACCGGGTACACCTCAGGGAAATCATGCGCCTCTTTGCCAAGGCTTTGCAACAACGGCAGTAAGTCAACTAACACTCGAAGAGAAGACATTGTCCCCGCTAGCTGTTGGGTGTGGCAAAAGCCACAGGTGGGAACCTATGCAATTAGTTCCCCCCTTAAAGTCTAAATCGGTTCCATACTGCAGTAGTAGTAGGGCGGTCCGCTGCTGTACTCTCTCTGACTTTGTTTTTAAAAAAGCAGTTCCCAATTCACCCCCCTATAATCGTCCAGGCCCTCTGCTTCCATCAAGACATCCCAAGCGCAAGGTAGACAAGCGAGCGCGTACCGGTAGTCGGTAATATCGCACAGATAGCAATCAGGTCCAAACCATACGTGCACTCTTGCTCTCCTATTGCAATAGTCGCACTTCATGATACTTGAGAGTTTAAGTCTTTCGAGTTTGCACTTTCGCGTCCGGTGTTATGCCCGTTCAGGTCTAGTTCACGCATACACGCATCACCGGCCGCGAGATCTAAGCTCCGATGTGACTGGACTGATCTCGCGGCCGGTGAAACTTTTCTTCATACACATCGGATTATGGTATAATTGCGCAGAAGATGTCACCGGCCGCGAGATCAAAGTCTCCCTGTGACTGGATCGATCTCGCGGCCGGTGAAATTTTTCTTCTTACACATCAGATTGTGTATAATTTCGCATAAGATGTCACCGGCCGCGAGATCTAAGCTCCGATGTGACTGGACCGATCTCGCGGCCGGTGAAATTTTTCTTTGTACACATCAGATTATGGTATAATTGCGCAAGAAGATGTCACCGGCCGCGAGATCAAAGTCTCCCTGTGACTGGCCTGATCTCGCGGCCGGTGAAGCGCATGCGCATTTTCAAAGCTTTGCAAGTTAGTTACAGTACGGTTTGGCGAAAGTGCTCACAAGTTTCTCAGTTTGTTTAGTAACACCTAGTTACTAAAATCTTCTATATACTTATACTCTCAATACTTATCGAGAAAGAAATGGCCAGTCGTGGAAGTCAAGCGTTTTCAATAGCCTCCGGCGCGGAAGCGCAACCCAGGCGGAGCAGGCAATCTCTGTTCCCCCCTCGCCTAGGATGCGTGGTGCCCGATTGCCCGCACATTGGAAAGGCACCACTGGTCGAAGTGCAGGCGACGAAGTGCACTCTATGCCAGGGCTTTTTTCACAAGGGTTGCGGCACGGAATCTCCGCAGTACAAAGGGGAATGCAAGCGCTGCGGGGACATTACCCGCGAGCACTGCCTGTTTTGCGGGAAGGGTGCAGCGCAGGGCGCTCCTGTGGGCCACGCCTACAGAATTTGTAAACGCGGGTTTCACGGCCGTTGCGCGGTTGGCATCGGGGTGGAGATGGACGATATGGCTTCTTGCCATCGGTCCAACTGTAAAGGCCCGTTTCACGGGCTGTACAAAACTGAACCTGCGTTTTTTGACAAGCAGCCCTCCGGCTCATTGGCCTTGCCAGCACAGGCGGCAGCAGGGGAGGCGATCGCGGGAGGGGATGCTGCACAGCAGGCGGCAGGGGAGGCGATCGCGGCAGCAGGAGGGGAGGCAGCGGAGGCAGCACCTGTGCAGCTATTCTCTATGCTTTTCAAGACGATAGGAGAAGGGGAGGCGTCAGAGGAGGAAGCACAGGAGCCAGCACCTGTGCAGGCAGCAGGGGAGGCGAATGCGGCAGCAGGAGGGGAGGCTGCACAGAAGCCAGCACAGCAGGCAGCAGGGGAGGCGCATGCGGCAGCAGGAGGGGAGGCTGCACAGGTGCCAGCACCTGTGCAGGCAGCAGGGGAGGCGCATGCGGCAGCAGGAGGGGAGGCTGCACAGGTGCCAGCACAGCAGGCAGCAGGGGAGGCGATCGCGGCAGCAGGAGGGGAGGCTGCACAGGAGCCAGCACCTGTGCAGGCAGCAGGGGAGGCGAATGCGGCAGCAGGAGGGGAGGCTGCACAGAAGCCATCACAGCAGGCAGCAGGGGAGGCGCATGCGGCAGCAGGAGGGGAGGCTGCACAGGTGCCAGCAGGGGAGGCGATGAAGGCAGGACCTGCAGAGGAGCCTGGGGAGGAGGATCCTGCTTCGAGGGTACAGCCTTCCCTGCTGTACCCTCCTGATTGGCAAGCGCAGCTGGAAAGAGCCGGCTATTTCGTCGCTTATATGCAAGATGAAGCGGACCTGGACAGCCTGCACAAGGAGTTTCACAAAGGGTACCAGACGAACAAAGTGAAGCAGAACTTCATGAAGTGCTATGAGAAAGGGGTGAAGGTTCACTCGACACCGGACGATCACCGGTTCATTGTCGACGTGGAGGAGAAGACAGGGTTGATGAATCGGTTGGAGGCGTTGGGGGGGGATGTGCTGGGAAAGCTGGGGGAGGTGGATAACAGGGACCTAAAAATGCGCTCTGGAATTATGGCACGGACATGCCTTATGACGCACGGCGGAGCGGAGCGGCAAGGGAGGCACTACGACGAGGGGGAGTACGGAGTGCTCACGGTGTACACGGAGGAGTATCAGTTTGTGGTGTACCCTGGGTCGCACAAGGTGAAGGTGGGGGAATCACATGAGGGCAGGGGGTTGGCGGGGGTAACACTCTTCTTGAATGCGAGGAGTGTGGTGGTGTTTCATGGGAGGTTGGTGCATTGCGGGGCGGAGTTCAAGCACACGGGGTGGCCGCGCTGGTCCGTACACTTTTACATCGACTTGGTGGGAGCGAACCCGCCGGAGAACGTGACGTTTCCGGTACGGGCCTTGTCCGGTCCGCTCTCGCGGATACAGGCCTTGGACTCACGACAGCTGCTGTCTAATCCGCCGATGACAAAATATTATTTTAGAGCTTTGTATGAGGAGATGAACTACTGCGTGGCGATAAATTGTAATTCTCCCACGATCGCCTGGACCCTCCACGAGAAGGTGAGCCTGCGGAATAGTCTTCGGGGGGATATGGCGTTTGGGAGGGTGGTGACGCACGAGAAGCACCCGAGCAAGTGCTGGATTGCGGGCCCCGCGGTGAAACCTGGGAAACCGCAGAACGGGGTGGGTTGCTGGGTGTATGGGCCGTGGAGTCTGGAGGGGGCGGAGTCAGGAGAGCGTCGTTTGGTGCTGTTCCGAGTGCTCAGGACCTGTGAACCACTTTGGTGAGGCCACCTCTCGAAAGTGGTGCACGAAAGTGGTTCATACAATTCACACTGCTGTAACCCGTAACGCGCCGGGTATTCTGAATTATTTATGACATAATTGCATATAATTTAGATTTGGGATCTGCCGTTTCCCGATATTCAACGCGGATGAATACGTGGCACATTGTGGCAGTCCGATCAAAACATTTGCTACGGCCAAAATCGCTCCTCACCCCATAATCTATGACGATGACGATGACACCCGAATGGTGTCATGGCATAATGATTAGGTTAAACACGGCCAGTGTCGGCTTTTACAGAATCGTGTCCGTTTTTGCAATTCCTGTCCGTTTTTGCAGTTCTTAACAGTGGTGTGTGTTTTTTTCAACTTGCAACTTTCCAACCGCGATACGCACGATATGCCTAAGCGCAAGTTTAAGCACGAAAACTTGAATGACGCTGAGATGATGGCTTTGCAAACGTCACAGCGATCCCAACGACGGACTCGTGATTCTCATGAAGCGAGTTTCATGCATGAATAGCCCATCCGCCTTTCATGAGTGCGTGGAAGTTGAATACCTCCCCGCCATCAAGCCAATAAACAAAGAATGGACACGGAAAATATTTGATGATGTTCACGCGGATAAAGAGGTACGAGTAAAGCGCACTGTTGTTCCAAAAGAACAAGTGGCTTTACTCGAAGACAGCTTTAATCCGACGAACTTTATGCACGAAAAGAAGATCAAAAGCCGAACATTTGTCGACTTGTTTGCCGCGGGTTCCGAGATAAATCTAAACTTGAAATCAGTTTTAGAAAGTCGTTTCGGAAAGGCCGAATTCAAGTTTATTTCAGTGGATAGTGACACTCAAGCAAAAAATGTGAAGGGCTGGGTCCCTATGAACATCTTTCGTGTGCACGACAACTGGAAAGTGTTGGGTCAAAACGTCATTTGTGCACCGCCTACAAGTGGAATGAGTGACGCGGCTATCATGTACTTCGCAGAACACTGCAAGGATTTCTGCGCGTTTTTGGTGCCAGACATGTGGCTTGCTGACCGTGCCTATCCACTTCGACGAATGTGGTGGGCGAAAAAGCAAGAAGACAAGCTCATTTACGAGCTCGAGGGTGTTCAAGGCATGCGCTGGATTGTGTGTGTGAAAGAGAAGCGCAAAGGCCAAGATCTCTTCGCAAAGACTGGTGTGCAACTAAGTGCTAAGCCAGCAATGAAAAAAGCTTACGCCGAACGCAAGCAGGAAGCACTAGAAAGCGCTCCTAGTGATGGTGGAGATGCTCTTGAGGTTGCTTTGAGGAATGATGCTTCATAGATGCTAGCGATACAAGGTCTCTCGGTAGGAACGCATGTAACATGGAACATACAAAGACACGTATCTCATATCATAGAAGTACATAATTTGAATTATGCACATATCGATGATATTAGTGTACCGTGTATGCGTGAATGCGTGTGCGTGTGAAATGCTTTGTGTTATGCTCGAATTTGTCTTTGGACGGAGTGTATATTTGTTGTTGACACTGTTAAGAACTGCAAAAACGGACAGATTTTCCAAAAACGGACACGATTCTGTAAAAGCCGACACTGGCCGTGTTTAACCTAATCATTATCATGGTCAACCGACGCAGTCATGCGATGCTCGTTGTCATCGCGACACCCCCCCCCCACTTCGTATGTTTTAAAGTTATAATCACGATCTCCGAATTCGCCTGCCAGGTCAAAGCCATCGCAGCACGAACATTGGTGCACATTTTCGCATTTTCGCATTTTAGTGAATGTAACCCTTTTGGATATTCGCTACATCGCGGCCAGATCATTGGCTGAAAAAAAAGGATTCCCACAAGGCATTTGGTTATTGGTCATAATGTCCAGGTGCTATAATGACCTGGAAGCTATCTTCCCAGAGATCTTCAGAATCGTAACGTTGAATTATAAGATTTATACCCCAGGCAAAATTCTGCTTTCACCGCCAGATTGAAAACTCTAAACTGTGAATCTTGCGGTTCGAAGCACTCTTGAGAGTGAAAATCGGTTCTCTACCCCCTTCGACCCTAGAAGCCCTAAGGGATGCCCCCCCTACGAAAGGTACTCACGAAAGTGGAATTAAGGGTTTTTGGCTCACCAAAGTGTACTCGGTCGATGCGAATACTCGATTTCTGGACAAAAAGATGCGCCTCGTCGAGATCTTTCCATCGATCCGCGACGTTAGTATTCGCATCGACCGAGATCACTTTGGTGAAGATCCGCACCCTTTGGTGAATCACGAAACCTGGTTTGGTGATTCACAAAAGTGGAAAACCACTTTCGTGCACCACTTTCGAGAGGTGGCCTCACCAAAGTGGTTCACAGGTCCTGAGTGAGCAGCCTCACGGCTAAAGGCGAGAAAAGGGTGCAAATTATGATCGCGGAGGAGGCAAGGAAGGAGGCTCCTGATTTTCTGCTGGAAGCCTGCAAGTGCTTTCAGGAGGCGCACAAGGCGGGCACTTTTGAGCAGGTCGCCAGCTTAAATCACCACTGGAAGAAAGAAGAAGACTTTCTGGCTGGTGAGCTGAAGCCGGTGTATGGGGGGCCAGCGGATGATGTCCCGAAAACGGGTGCAGCGGCGGAGGCCAAGAAGGCGGCCAGAAAGCGGGAGGAGGTGGCGAGGCAGCAGGCGGCGGCGAAGGAGGCAGCCACAAAGAAGGCTGCAGCGAGCAAGAAAGCAGCAGCGGAGGCAGCCAAGGTTGCAGCGAAGAAGGCAGAGCAGCAGGCGAAGGCAAAGGCAGCAGCGGAGGCAAAGGCAGCAGCGGCGGCTGCTCAGAAGGCAACAGCAGCTGCTGCTGAGAAGGCAGCGAAGGAGGCAGCAGCTGCTGCTGCTGCTCAGAAGGCAGGGAAGAAGGCCAAGGCAGGGAAGGTGGCAGGGACGAAGAGGAGTGCGGATGAGGCAGCAGCAACTACCACGAGAACCAGATCCAAGAGGCAGGTTGGTCCCCGTGCGGTTCCGGTGGGGTCGCAAGAGACCTTGCCAACACCCATTGCTACTGCTACGGAGGAGGCAGGGTGGGAGGAGGATATGTTTTCTCCGTTGGAGCCCCTGCATCTGTGGCAAGGCACGCCATCGGAGGAAACCAGGTCGGTGGGCGGGGTGAGCGTCGGCAGGGAGGAGGGGGCGGCAGGCCTGATGGAACTGGTGTCACAGGCGGGAACTGGTCAGCCGGCTAGGGGGGAGGTGGCACCGGCGGCGAGTCAGCGGTTGCAGCAGGAGGTTGCAGACTTGAAGGCTCAGTTGGAGATTGCCGAACTGAAGCGGAAGCTGCAAGCGGTGACGCAAGCAACCCCGCCACCACCTGCCTCCCCAACAACGACAAACACGCCACCGGTGTCCATGGCCCCCGCCGAATCTGTGGCGATGGATGTGCAGGCGTCTGCCGTGGCTGGTGGGGGTGGTGGTGTTGGGATGCAGGCGTCAAGCCACCAGATACCTCTGCGGGCACAGGAAGGGATTGCTAACAGCTCGCAGGTGTTGTACACGCCGTCTCAACCGTTGCAACTGACGGCACAGATGGCACCCCAGTTTACCAACCAGCCCTTCATGCCATGGGGGTTACAGCCCCAACCGCAAGTGCCCCAGCCAACCATCACAATGTTATGGCAGGAAGCCCAAATGTTGCGGGCTGCCATGATGGGGGGCAGCCAAGGAACTGCCCAGCTGAACATGTCCTTTGCTGATTTTTGCAATGGTTTCATGCCACCATTTGGGCGGCCTAGGTAGATAAGGCAGAGGCGCTTGTGTTGTATTTATTATATCTTTGATATAGAATATCATGAAGGGACAGATTTCCCCCCCATAATAAGTTGGGGGGCTGTCTCTTAATCATAATAATGGTACATTGTGGATGCAATTGTAATGGGAAATCCCATATGTATGCAACAAACAAGTGTGGGTTGTACATGCATGTGCTATCATTAATTCTTTATGCCATTGTGACCGAGGCACGCAAAATGGCCTGCGTAGGCCCCAGAAACGGCCATTTGGGCCCCCGGCGAGCACCCAAATTAAAATTTCTCATCATTTTTTCCACTAAGTAGTTCGTGATGGTCCTTGAAAGGTCCCACAAAGTTCAAACGCGCGATTCGGATACCTAACTGAAATCCTATAGCCCCGCGCACAAAAAATGGCCTGCCCAGGCCCCAGAAACGGCCATTTTGGCCCCCGGCGAGCACCCAAATTAAAATTTCTCATCATTTCTTCCACTAAGTAGTTCGTGATGGTCCTTGAAAGGTCCCACGAACTTCAAACGCGCGATTCGGATACCTAACTGAAATCCTATAGCCCCGCGCACGCAAAATGGCCTGCTCATGGAACCACCTTGCCCGCTTGGGCCTGGTGGTGCTCGATTTCAAAAGGATAGCTTACAATTCACTTCGGGGATCTTCTGTGTTCGCATCCCGACCGCTGAACTCAGCTCTGCTGACCAGCTTCAAAGTGGCTGAGTCTCTTGTCAAACATCCTGGCAGCTTGATTAGCTTTAGCCCAGTAGTGGGATGACCGGGTCAAGACCCCGGCACCCAGCTAGAAGTGATCGGTTTCCACCGAGTTGCACGTAGGTGTTTGTTTATTATCTCGTGGCTGTATATCCTATACCTGCCTTGCTAGGTAGTCACACCCACGGGTGGTGTGCTGGACTTCGGGTTTAGGCTTAGTTATTATGGGCTCTGACTAGCCCCTAGCCTGACCCTGCTTCCGTCTCGTGTCCGTGACATCCTAGCACTGTACTGTACAGTAGTACAGTACAGTAGTACAGTCATTGTTTACTGTCCGGGTTTCCGAGAGCATAAAGCCTCGGCCAGACACTGTTTATGAGATTATCAGTTTGATTCCTAGCGAGCTTAGCCGGACAGCGTATCTGTCTTCCTCGCATTTTTTTTTCGCAACCTATCAGGGGGGATTATTTAATTTTAAAGCCTATTTACGTTTCAAAAGACGATTTTTTCCTCCATAATTATTTACATTTAAAATCAATAATGTAAGCACGGTATGAAGCACTTCTTCCGCTCTATCTCCGCGGGATGTCGCTAGACTGTCGAAGTACTAAACTTAATATATTGAACTCCTAAGGTGTTGTCCGTAATAAATATTGTTAATCGTCATGCAAAGATCAACAAAACTGTCGGACAGAATCTTCTCGTTTTGAGATTAGACCTAATGAGCGTTCCTCAAGCAGCGCCACCGTCCCCCTAGCGGAAACCGGGAGGACGTTGGCGCGCTGTCCGGTCAAACCGCGGCAAGACCGGAGATTCCACCCGACAATTTTGCTAAACATGCCCTTCTGAGGGATACTGAAAGAGCGCGCCGCCGAATTTTGACAATTCGCCACGTAGGATACTTCGAAGCCGTCAAAGTTAGAGGAATACACTAATTCAGAATAAGCGGACAAATCAGGCTATGAAAACCAAAGAACTCGAATTCTGGGTCAAAGACGCCATATGACGTCTCTGGGCTTTTATACTTGATGTGAAAATAAATATCTAATATGGACCTAAAACGCTGTATGCCATGCTTGATGCTATGCCATGCGATCCCGATGCGAATGCCACAGAATTCAGAACGAACAACTCCTCGCAACCACAATCAATTTCGTTTGGAGATTGATTTTTCCCCACCTGTACGTTCACGTACCCCCTATAAATCCGAAACGCGACGAAAGAGAGACGGTGCAGTGTATGGAAAGGGGGGATCTATATTTATTCCAAACCGTGACGCGGAACACCCGGCCCTCATCCTCATACCGAATGCGGGCCCTACGGGTAGTAGCTACCTCGTCATATGGAAATCGTCAACAGTTCATATAAAATCGTCGATATCGCGAGGAAAATTTGCGATATCGACCCCGGACAAATTGTCATCATTTTAAGTGCTTCAAGGCAGTGGGAAAACATACTTCGATCGCTTTCAACGGCCTACCACAACCATTTTTACCTTACAGAACTGTTTGCGACACGGTGTATATCAGTGTTTTTTTCATATAAAACTGTATGTTTTGTCCCAAATTCGTGATATCCAGTGCTGCAAACGATATATTTTCTTGAGATATGGTTTCCACAACGAGGGGGGCAAGGTATACCGCGCCCCGCCTTCGTTGCCTTCGACTTGGTTTCTCGTGTGTTGCGTCGGGTGGATTCTGCTGCATTCGGTTTGACTTTAGTTTATTATCCTGTGTTCATCAGGAATCCTCCAAGATCTGCAGCGACTTGGGCTGCTTCAAACTGAGAGCTTGCGCGAGAAGCGGCGAAAGGTGTTTTGGCCGGGCGATATTCTGGGGTGGTTGCAGGTCAGGAAGCGGCAGGCGGCTGTGAAGGAGATGGAGCCGCGGTCGGCCAAGTATGCCAAGCTGGCGGAGGTTGCCCGCTGCGGTTTTTCGGGTCTATATATTAAGGTTTAAGAGTATTCCACCCATACAGTCCCATCCGGTGGGTCATGTCGATGTCCATAGACTCCTAGTTTGTCATGGGGAGACAGACTTTCGCCCCCCCCCATAAAATGGGGGTGACTGTCTCTTCCTGTGTCACCCCTCGCCGTGTAGTGTCACTTGCATCTTGCCTGCCGTCAGTCACGGAGACACAGACTCCCCCTGGGGGAGGGAGTCCTGGTCTTTCTGTCACCCTCGACCCCAGGTGCCAGGTCAGCTCCGTCATCAGTGGTGGGGAAAATAAAGCCCTGTATTTTATTTTCATGCATCTCATGAAGGGGGTGACTTTGTGTCACTGACAGTCAACCCCCTTTCTGTGTCACCCCTCACTGCGAGTGTCACTTGCAGTCTGTCACGTGCTTTTCCGACAGACAATCCGACACACACAAAACCCTGAGTAATTGTGTTATCAAATTGTCTTAGCCGTTTTGCCCGTTCCTGACTGTTTCCTGAAGCTGTGAATATATATCTTAACTATATATATATCACACTCTTCGTGAGGTTATCGGCCTGTTCCACGTATTTTCGTGAACGGTGCTTTGGCTATTTCCCGTATCTACACGCATCTTCGTATCTACGCATCTACGCATCTTCGCCGCAACGTATCTTCAACGTATCTCCGTTTCAACGACTGCTTCCACGTATCTACAACGTATCTATTTGCGGCCACGTATCTCCCGGAACTTTTCCGCGCATCTTCACCAACGGTTTTCGGTTAATTTACCACCTCGTATCTTCGTATCTACGTTCTCATTTTCGTTTTCAACATACGCTCTGGCTGGCAGCACTTATCCTGCAGCAAAATTGGCTTATCTCACGAAGTTTTTAACCTGACCGGCGTTTTCCCCGCGAAATTTGACCCATCATTGGTTTTTTCGTCGCTGGAAATGATTAATTTTACAGAAATTTAAGTTGTCGCCACAAACCCAAACCTCTTCCCCTTCAGATTTTACAGTTTCAGTGGCCATGGCTTCTTTGCGTCAGCGTGCCCGCATGGTAGCGTTGCATTCTACGCTGAACTTACTTCGACAACGACGTTTTACCTCCGGCAACGCTCTGGTGGTGTCTTGTGGTGCTTGCGCACCAAACATCAACCTCGACACCAACATTTCCGTCGTCGACGGCAAGCTCTCTGACTTCCACGACTTCATCTCTCCGCTTCCCTCGCCTTCGCCTTACGCGCCCCCTAGTCACCATCTGGTGGTGTCTGGTGGTGCTATCGCACTCACTTCGCCCCTCGTCATCGTCCCTTTTGGGTTTCTTCCCATGCACTCAATCACGTCCCCTCTCCGCATTTTTCACTTTCCACCTCCCTACCCCCTCTCCATCGACGCATTCGCTATGGTGGTGCCTGGCCGCTTTTGGCTCTTGCACCGTACAGGGATTGGTTGACCGTCACCTTGGTGGCACTCGACACCCTCCACCATCGAGGGCACCACCGCCACCGAGAATTAGAACAGACATCGGCAGTTTTGTGTTATGACCTAGCAAGCCTAGACATGCAGTTGTTGCTTAGCCGTCGCCCACGCGGGGATCCGCCACTAGATGAACTGAAAAAGGTCCCATTGGTCCGAGTAACATTTGTGTACTAGCTAGGACCTAGGGTGAATTGCTGCATCCTGCCTGTGACCTCACACCTTCGGGGTGAGGTGGTGTCATGAAGGGGGTGACTTTGTGTCACTGACAGTCAACCCCCTTTCTGTGTCACCCCTCACTGCGAGTGTCACTTGCAGTCTGTCACGTGCTCTCCGACAGACAATCCGACACACACAAAACCCTGAGTAATTGTGTTATCAAATTGTCTTAGCCGTTTCACCCGTTCCTGACTGTTTCCCGAGCTGTGAATATATATCTCACTATATATATATCACACTCTTCGTGAGCATCTTAGACTGTGAGACCACCCGAGCATCTCGTCCCAGCTTCACAGAGTTTGTGGAGACTGAAAACACGCGTATATCCCACCGTTGTCGTATATACCCACCGTTTATTTCACCGTCTCTGTTGCTGGATTCAGTGACCCGTAGGTCATAACTTATTCTGACTCCCGTTAGCTGTACCAGTACTCGTACAGTACTAGGTGACAGATCCCTAGATCACAGACACCTTATATTCGTTTAACTCTTATAATCAGTTTACACTTGTATGAAAACTATCCAGTGACCACTCCGATATAATACGTTATATTATATCTCACAGGTTATGGGCCCACCACGCTTCCACTGCGCTAGTCAGTTCCGTCCGATAATAAAACACCTAAGTTATTTTATTATCTCATCTTAGTCTTCGTGTGTATCTGCGAGTGCCCGACTGTTTTTTTGGAGTCCAACCTGAATATATCACAGACATATTTCAGGTTCTCCATTAGTTTGTTCCATTCCGATAATTATCCCATGAGTTATCCACATTTTTATATAGACTGTTGATAATTACCAAACTGGACTTTTTGGGGGCCTGCTTACCCCCTACTGTCCACACTGTAATTTCTCCCCCAATATTGCGTTTCGGCTAAAATCGTTCATATACGTCGATCCGCTAAGCCGTGTAGATGCGCTCATCATCTTTGGTTGACCGATTCCGATCAATATTCCACGAGTTATCCCAATTTTTATATTTTAGTGTTGATAATTGGCATATGACGAGGTAGTGTGAAACGATGCATCGTGTTGGCAGGCTTGTTCACAGTTCAGGAGTTTTGAGTTCCATCGGAGCTCATCTGAACTGTCAATCTGTGGCACATTTATATGAACTGCTGTCAACGATTAGATCTAGCGGTCACAGGCCCTGAAGGCCCGATCCGCGATGGGTATCGACGTATCGATCGATAGCAACTGCCGGCCTCCAGCAAGCCAGGCTGTACAGGCTGTCTGAAGATCCTCTGCTGAATTTGCCAAACAATTTGAACTCTGACCAATCACAGCAAGGGACGAAGCTTTCAATTCTTGAGGATGTTCACGCCAGCTCTTTTCGTCGCGAAAGCTTGCTGTCGGGGTTTAACAGTCGCCAGTCGCCCGAACAGGGCAGCGCAGACTTGGTGGCTTGCCGGATTTTGTGTTTGATATTTGTTTCTGAGACTGTGCGCTCGACATTTTGATTTGAGAAGGGAAGAAGTCTGTCCTTGAATTTGCACAAGGTAGGACTTGAGTGCCGCCGTGCAAACCTGAATCTTCTCGTAGATCCGAACACTACCGGAAAGTTCCGAGCAGAAATCTTGCACGCGGTAGAAGCTTGACTGCCAACCTGCTTTCCTGCTTACTGCAACGTTTAAACTAATGTCTCAGTTAGCTGTCGCATAACTGGCCCGAAACCTTTTCTCGAGGACAGAAAGATCGAATACGATTAGTCCAAATCTCGCAGCGTGTCTCAGGCTTCCTCTCAGAAACTGTATTCATCGGCATGCGCAGTCTATTCACGTGAAGGCTATTCTAATCGCGGGACACATTGGCATCGAGGTCCTCCTACTGCTGAATATTCACGGCTGTTACCCGTTTTTTCGCAGGGTACTGGAGAAGGCCGATTTGATAGTTCTTCGGCTGCAGTCTCGTGTTTCGGTTCCATTTGGTGATACCGACAACCGGCTCACTTATTTAAACTCAGAGGAGTAAAAATGCAAAGGACACAGCTTGGGCTGTTGTTTGGGGCTGCACTAGTAGCCGTGGCCGTGGCACCCACGGGCGCGGACGTAGCAGCCGCCGCGTCTACAACCACGAATGCTCCCTGCCCAGCGGACTGCTCTGGAAACGGAGCATGTCACGAAGGCACATGTGTGTGTACCGGTGGTTTTGGGGGTGAGGATTGCTCTGTGAAACTTGGGGCTTTGCAATCGGTTGGGTTAGTTGATTTAGATAAGCTGGACGGCAGAACCGGCGGAGAAGAGGAACACATAGTGCCAGCTGGCGACCTCACCATGGACCCTTTGGGTTTGGGATCCTCTGATGCCGAATCCGAACGACCTGCCGACACAAGTGCGGATATGCCGCAGTCCCTTCGTAAGATGCTTCTTTATGCCCAGCATCTTTCGCAGAAGGTTGACACGGAAGGCGAAGGTATTCAGGTTCGTCTTATGCTTGCAACTCATAGGTTCCCACTTTCCGCTTTCTCGACCCTTACACAATAGAGAGTAACTTCAACAATATATCCTTTCATAGCATATGGCCGCAAAGATTCAACCGTGGTTGAGCCTTCCGAAGTCTGGCAACAGGAATTAGGAGGAAGCCGTCAATTACTGAACAGTGACACGGATGATGAGTCGTTGGGCTGCGGTTTCTACGACATTTTCTACGAAGGAGCGGCTCCCTGCTTCTATGGCGAACTCCAGTGCTCCTCTGAGGTAAGAAGCAGGAACAGCACCGTCGGACTGCGTTAGTTACGGCTTAAGCTTAAGCTTCGAAGTTGTTCTTCCAGAGTCTATGCACACCAGGTTCACGTTTGTGCGTTCGGGTAGGCGACCTGGTCATCTGCTGAACGAGCTCACTGCTGTTTCTATGGCTTCCATGCAAGTTTGAGAGTCCCTGTTGTTGTGATTTCAAAGTCCACGTCTCTTTTCGTGGAATATGCGTCGCCTACGTTCACTGTTCACTGGCCTTGCAGGGACCTTTCTATGACTTCTATGCCGGAGAAATCCCTCACGCACCTGAGGTTGAATACTCGGAGTCTTTCAGGTTTGACACCCGACTTGGACTGTTACAGACACTGAAAGTCCTTGGTGTTTTTTCTTACTTGTCTGAGATTTTCCTTTCTTTGCTGACCCCTTAATATTTTGGTTGGTAACTCTGGTCACAGTGGTGCCTTGGGTGAACGTGGGGATGACGCTCCTGCCAAATGGTCTGGCCAATTCATGACCGAGACTTCCTCCAAGGTATCCAAAGTTTAAATAGTTTCCTCAGACTTCATTCAACAGCGCTAGCGTTTTCCTGTCAATAACCTCGGCTACGAAGGGAAAGCGGCTTTCGAATTCCGTCTTAGGTTCACTACTAACGCAACAGGTTGGAACGCAGGGTGATACATATCTCGCAGGCGTCCCAGGATCCAAGTCGGTTTCGGTTGCTCTGGACGGGCTTCCGAGTAGCAAAGCAAGCATTACTGTATCCTTTGATATGCTTCTAGATGGGGCGAACACAACAGAGGACCTGGTAGGCTTGGACGTTCTCGGAGAGACTAGTGTTGCACCTAGCATGGTCACCAAGGGGTTGACTTCCGCTTACGGAAAGCCCAATTACAACGTAAAATTCGGTTTTGACTATGCCGAGAGTGGCATGAAGCTAAAGATATCTTCCAAGGCCGGTTCAGATTCATGGGGTATGGACAACTTCAAGATCGAGAGGTAAAGCATCTTTGTCGTGCAAATGATTCCTCTCCATTCCTCACCGGGTCTTTTTTCTTTCTAACCTATTTATTTTTTCTCTTCCTTCGCTTTTTTCAACCTCACTCACGTCACTTTCTCTCTCTCGGTCCCTTTGCTCTCCCCCCCATCTATGTCACTTTCTCTCCATGTTCCTTCCCCCCCAACCATTTCCTCCCTGTTCCTTTTCAAGGACTTCTGTGAACGTTCAAGCTATATACATAGGTTTCAGTCTGAGTTCCGTGTGAGGAGCTTATCAGTGTGCAGCTTTGTACTAGCTTCTCTGAACTGTGGTAGCCGTTATGACCTCACAAGTTTCCTAAGTCCTCTGACACACGCAGTTCTGCACTCCCCGATCCCTGTCCCTAGTTTCGTATCCCTCACTGTATGCAGTTATGGAAACTTTTTTTTAAAGATTGCTCTTGCACTTCTTCCAACTCATTTTGAAAGGATCTCAACGGGTCCTGTCAAATTATTTACACGCTCCATTTTTGCTTGCAGTTTGGTGTCTAACTATGCCCCAGTGGTTGAAGACCGTACCGTGATGGCTATGCCCGACCAGCCTGTCACAGTTGAGCTGCGTGCTTTCGATGACGAGTGCGACAATGTGACTTATTACATCACCTCTCTTCCCACGGAGGGTGTTCTTTACCTCGCCACTTGTGATAGTTTGTGGACAACGCCCATCAAAGCCTCTATGTTGCCTGCGGCTGTGCCGGGTCCTTGCCAGCGGGTAGTGTACGCACCCCCCGCGAACAAGCCCCTGGACCGTGTCGTTGGGAAGTACGATTCCTTCACCTACACTGCGATGGATGACTCCTCCGAGTCGCAGACTGCTGTTGTCGACATTTTCTTCGAGGATGAGACAGCTGCAGGGGATGCGCCCGTTGCCGGTTCGTCCAGCTTTGCCCTGGCTTTCAACGGTATGGATGACGTTTTGTCGCTGTCTTTGACAAACGCCACGATGGTTGATATGCCAAGCTTCTCCGTGGAGATGCGCTTCAAGGTTGTTGGTGACGTGCAGGGTGGAATGACTCTCGCTGAGCGAAATGGGACGTTCTTCCTCGGGTGGCTTGCTCCCGGGGTGCTCACCTTCATCGTTCATCTTGAGGACGGGAGCCAGATCCAAGCCTCTGCCACTTCCAGCTATGCAGACTTTTACTGGCATCACGTCGTGGCTTCGTATGCTGCAGGAAACGTATATTTGTTTGTAGACGGAGTTACTGTTGGCTCGTTTGAGACTGCTGTTTCCGAAGGAAAGTGCTACGAGGAAGGCAAGACGGAGACGGTTGGGGTTGCCCCTTCCGAAGCCGGTATTGTGTTTGGCGGCTCCGACGGCTTCATGTATTTCAATGGCCTCCTGGACGAAGTGCGCGTATGGACGGAAGTGGTGGATGAGCCCGCCGCTATGGAGCTGTCGGAGGGCACTCTCCCTTTGACCGGTGTCGAGGACGGGTTATTGGTGTATCTTCACTTTAACGACGGTCTTGCAGCCGGGGGCTTTGCATACGACAAAACGCCTGGACGTAACGATGGTATCCTGGGCGCCCTCGGTGAGGATGGCCTCTACGACGGCATGGGGAGGCAACCTGACTTCGTGGCTTCCACCGCAGTCTTCGGCAATGCAGCCATGACCTTGGAGGACACTCCCGTGACTATCCAGCTCTCTGGTGGTGACAACGAGGGCGGAGTGACCTACTACATCTCCACCGCAGCCATGAAGGGGAAGCTCTATGCAACGCCGGATGGTGTGACTCTCGGACCTATGGTTCCCTCGACTCCCTGGGGACTGTCTTCGGCAGAGGGCATGCTGTACAACACGGTGGTGTACGTCCCAGACGCCAATGGCAATGGCATGCCGTATGATATCTTTAAGTACCAGACCTATGATGGGAGAGCGTTCTCGTACCGTCAAGGTGTCATGGTGCACGTCGAGGCGGTGAACGATATGCCGGAGGTAGCATCCTCCACTGTTGATATGACGGACGAGGACCTGGCAGAGGGTTATGTGGTGATTAAGCTCACAGGCACTGACGTGGACGATGATCTCCTGTCTTTCATGATCACCACGGAGCCTGCGCTTGGGAGCCTCTACCAGGCCTCTGCCTCCCTGGAACCCGAGGGCGAGGTGATCACCGGCACAGGCGCCGAAGTTACCAATGCTTTCGGTTACATCATTTATGTCCCACTCCCTAATGCCGAGGGGTACCCATATGATAACTTTGGCTTCAAGGCTTTTGACGGGCATGTGGTGGGCATCGGTGAGGCAGTGGTCTCCGTGAATGTTCCTAACAGCCAGACCGTGACTCCCATCGCCGGTGAGGCTGGGTATGCCCTCCTCTTCGATGGTGTCGACGACGTTCTCACCCTGGGAACGGCGGCACCTGCCACCGTGGAGTTCTTTTTCAAGTCTACTGCACAGATCTCCCAAATGGATGTGGCGCTTTTCAGTTCCCCACACTTCTCCGTCCTCTGGAGCAAAGTGTACGGACTCCATGCCGTGCGTGGGGAGACCACTGCTCCAACTTTCATGTATTTCAACGACGGAGCGTGGCACCATCTGAGTGTGTCCTATGACATGGACACAGACATGCTTTCCCTCATGGTGGATATGGAGGACTTGGCAGAGGCGATGGCAGCGCCTGTCGACGCTGTAGAAACAGATGTGGTCTTTGGCAAGGATGTGAACATGGAGTTTGGTGGTTATTTCAAGGGCCAGATCGACGCGGTGAGCTTCTTCGATTATGCACGCAATGCAGAGCAGATCGTGGCATCCTATGCTGCTGACTTGACAGCAAAGAACTACCGCTCGATGGACTCCTTCTACCTTAATGCCAGCCTGTACCTGGTGGAACACCCGAGCTATGTCTTGGCTCCCCCGACTGCGGTGTACACATTGAACGAGGCCTACGGCCTTGACCTTACCAACATGATGACCGGAGAGGTGCTGTATGGTGCCCTTGGTGAGGAGGGCATGATGGAAAGTGAGCCTACGTGGGTCCCTTCCACAGCACCAGCTCTCAACGGCGGTGTGGTGGTTGAGGGCGAGCTAACGGAGATCAAGCTTGCCGTTGCGCACGAGCAGATGATGGAGTTTGCGGATGGTTACCCGGTGTGCATTCTGGAGGGCCCCGCAGTGGGCTCCATGTTCTCCGCGGTGGACGGCACCGTGATCGGCTCCTTCCCTGCCACCATCAAGGGTGGCAATGTGGCATATGACTCCGGGTCTGGGGCGACCAACGGCGTCGGTGTTGGGACGTTCAAGTACAAAGCAGGCACCTGTGAGGAGGCTGCAGAGGAAAACGTGGTGACTGACTTTTACGCCCGCCGGAGACTGCTGCAGTTTTACGAGGGTGAGCTGAGTGCCATGGACGCTGCAGAGTCCTCGAGTGTGATCACTTTCGAGTTGGACGTGCAGCCCATGAACCATGAGCCCTCGGCGTGCATGGGTGAAGCTTGTACCGTATCCTTTGTGTACAACGACTACAGTGATGTGGTAGTTGAGCTTTATGCCTCTGACCCCGACGGCGATGCGCTCACTGTGTCCCTCACGTACCTTCCCATGCAGGGGTATCTGCGTACCCTCAACGGTGATCTCATCTCAGAGACGGGCAGCGTGGTGCCTCCTCACAACGGCACCTTCTCTGTTGTGTACAGCCCTCTGCTCAACGGCAAGGTGGCGGATCCATACGACATGTTTGGATACCGCGTCTCTGACGGGGAATACGTTACCCCAGAAGCGGTGGTGGATGTCCACGTGGATGAGATGGCCTTGAAGGAGGACCTCCCGGTCAGCGGTGAGGTGGGCTACGCCTTGGAGTTCACAGGCTTGGCAGAGGCCTCCCTGGGTATGGTGTCAGGATATGAGCTTACCGGGGGAGCTGTCTTCTCGTTCTTCTTCAAAACAAACAGCGCACTCGGAGAGTCCGCGGTGAGCGTGCTGTCAGCTATGCCTTACTCCATCGGAATTGACAAGGCCTCTGGGATGTTCTTCGCGGTTGGTGATGACATGCTGGCGAGTGGTATGAGCTTCAACGACGGCATTTGGCATTATGTCCTGGCTGCGTACGACGCTGCTGAATTGCAGGCGGTGCTGTTTGTTGATAACGTGTGCTACACCGACGATGGCGCACGCCTGGCGACGGGCTGGGGCGATTGCATGGCGGTGCTCCACGATGTGGGCAACCTCTCTGCTGTCGAGGACTCCACGATGAAGCTGGCGGCAGGTGCTGTTGAGGAGGCGTACTTCCAGGGCACCCTTGACGAGCTGTCCATTTGGAACTCCTCGGACTCTGCGGATTACGTCTTTGACATGATGTACACGCAGAAGCTGACGTTCTCTGGGGCCGAGGTGGGCATCAAGGGATACTGGCATTTCAACGAGCTGGACGGCGCGCTCGTTAGCGAGGTTGAGAATCCCCTGGTTTCTCCTGAGGAGATGGTCCGTGGGCTTGACGGTATGGAGGGCACCACCCCGGAGTCGGTTGTGTCGACCTTCACGTATGACGGCGAGTTTGGTGGGCATTTCGAGGTGGATGAAGAAGGCTCCATCGTTGTGACCTTGGCTGGCAGCTCCATGTTTGGAGAGGAAGCATCCCTGGTCATCACCTCAATGCCCAAGAAGGGTTCCCTGGTGCTGAGCAGCTCCGGCATGGTGATCAAGAAGAACAAGCCCTTCGGCCTGATGGAGGAAGTGCTGTATGTGCCCAGCATGTACCATGTTGGTGATGACATGTTCAGCTACAAGGTGGTGGACGCCATTGGAGAGTCTGCCGTGGCGAACATGTACCTCACCATCCACCACACGATCAACCACCGCCCCTCTGTTGAGCCGGTGTCCATCCCGGTGGACTTCGCGCATGCTATCATGTATGAGGTGAATCTCATTGGGTCTGACCCCGATGTGATGGATGACATGCAACTGTACATCA
The DNA here is from genome assembly GCA_001247695.2 of Cymbomonas tetramitiformis. Lineage (NCBI taxonomy): Eukaryota > Viridiplantae > Chlorophyta > Pyramimonadophyceae > Pyramimonadales > Pyramimonadaceae > Cymbomonas > Cymbomonas tetramitiformis. The sequence goes on from LGRX02006258.1 coordinate 24,761, forward strand.
CCTACCTCCCTCAGTCCGGCCTCCTGTACGAGACGGCCAGCGGTGAAGGTGAGATTGCCATGGCAAATGCCCCAGTGAAAACCACCGTCTACTACAAGCCCTTGTTGAATCTGGAATCTGCGGAGGACTTTTTCGGTTACGTGGCTGTGGACACCCCCGGCATGATCTCGGACGAGGGCCTGGTGACATTGGATGGCACCGGGGTTGCTCAGCCGGGGCTGGAGATGAACCTGTATGCTACCCCTGTGGCAGGCGATGCAGGTATGGCCCTGGATTTTGACGGTGTTGGCCAGGCGGCAACGCTTGCCACCCTCGGCTCTTACGGCATCACACCAACTGTGTACGGCACCAAGAGCACAGTTACGGCGGCGTTTGCGATGTACTTCCGTACCTCTGCAGCATCGCCCTTTGGCATGACCATGCTCAGCTCCGCCAACTTCTCTATTGGCTGGGGACCCATGGGGCTCGAGTTTAACGTTGGTGACGTGTGCGCGCGAAGCTTCTCCAACCTGAATGATGGGAACTGGCACTACCTGTCAGCTTCCTGGGACGGCAGCGAGGCCCTCCTTGTTGTGGACGACGGTGAGGTGACTGCTGCCGCCTCTGGTGAGGCGACCGCCTCTGCGGATGAAATTGTTCTCCTCGGTGGTGTGGACCCTTCCTCGGCATACAAAGGGCAGTTGGATGTGGTGGAAATCTCCAACGGGGCGGAGGTGACGGCGGTGTTCCACTTGAATGAGGCAACGGGCGCTGAGCTAATCAACTCCGCGGGCGATTCACAGGGTGAAATCCTAGGTTACGAGGGCTTGGATGGGTCGATGCCCATGCGAGTTTCATCCACAGCACCCATCGTGGGCGAGACGGTAATCATGGAGGATGGCTCCGCGGACATCTCCCTGGTGGGCCTCGTTGCGGATGAGACCCAGTCAATCAAGTTTGTCATCACCACGCTGCCGAAAGCGGGCTCGCTGACTCACAAGGGCAAGCAGATCGCCAAGGCCCCCTACACGCTGTCTTCCGGGAATGTGACATACACGCCGCCAGCTGATGCTCACAACTTTGGTCTAGTGTACACCTCGTTTGGATACACAGTGATGCACGGTGAAGCTGGATCATCCTCCTTCGAGGCACTCCGCGCCATCCGTATCACCCCGGTGAATGACCGGCCCGTGCTCGAGCTCCCTGTGGGCCGCATGGTGACCATCCTCGAGAACACGGCCCTCAAGATTGAGGTGGTCGGCGGGCACGACGCTGACGGTACGGAGCTGACATACACCTTGACCACCCTGCCGGCCGGTGGTCTCCTGGTGGCCTCAGATGGCACAGTGCTCTCCTCCACCCCAATGGTGGTGGCTGAAGGCAGTGTGCTGACGTACACCCCACCCCCGAACGTGCGCGGCATGCCCTACGCCCACATCGGTTTCTCGGCGTCTGACGGGGAGCTCATCTCTGAGGGCTTCACCGTGGAGGTGAACATCAACGGCAATGCTGCGCTCGCCATGCACGGCGCCGGTCTGGTCTCCAAGGCGGAGATCCTGGACATCGGGATGACCGAGATGACCATTCAGGCGTGGTTCAAGTTTGGTGGCGTGTGCGCCAATGAGGAGGAGTTAAAGGAACTCACCTACACCGTGGTGGGCAGCGTGCTGTCCAGCCTTGAGGTGTCCATGAGCCTCCCGGCAGCCTCCTACACCGATGCTATGTTCGCTGCGGACATGTCTGCCAAGGGCCTCCAGGAGCCACTTGCGGTGGACAGCTGGCACCACGTGGCAGTGACGCTCACGGTAAACATGGGTGAGGCATACAAGTTCTCCGCCAAGTACCTGATGCTGGACGGCAAGATTGTTGGGGCGCGATCCTCGGTGGCCACCGGGGCTCCTTTGGGCGACGCGCAGAAGGTGACCATGGGAAGCTTCCCGGGGCTGCTGGACGAGGTGTCTGTGTGGAGCTATGGCATGGAGCAGTTTGAGGTGCTGAACACGATGCGCGGGCGGTTCACTGGCAAGGAGCAAGGCCTGATTGCGTACTGGCCCATGGACGAGATGTGGGCGCAGCCTGGGGCCTCCAAGGCACATGCCACCCCTAACCTCATGGACCTGTTCACCCCTGCAGAGGTGGCCTCTCCCTATGCTCCTGAGCTGGTGTATCCTGTCAAGGTGCACATCCCCACCGCAACAGGCGCGTTGCAGGAGTTGGAGATGGCTCCGGTGTATCCCGGCGCCGGCGCGATGGGCCAGGCAGGGTGGGCGGTGAACCTCGATGGGTCCTCCGTCTACGTGGACATCTTCCCCGTGGAGGGCTTGGTGGACTCCCTCACCACCTCCACCGTGGAGCTTTGGTTCCAGACGGGAGCGGCGGTGAGCGAGGAGATGGCGCTGCTCGGCATGGGCGACCAGGTGGCAGTGCGCTGGTCCAAGATCGCAGGCCTGGGGCTGATGTTTGCCGGCAAAACCGCGGACTCGTATCAGAACTTCAACGACGGGGCGTGGCACCACCTCTCCCTGCAGATGGAGCACGTCCCGGTGTACACCAACTCGGCCGGTTCCGGAGCTGACGAGTGCGAGGAGCACCCCGGAGAGTACTCAGCGAGCCTGCACGTCGATGCGGAGCTGGTGGCGAACGCCACAGGGCTTCCGTTTGCCGATCCCTACGGGTATGGCTTGCTTCAGGTTGGGTTCTCGGCCAACTACACCCTGATGAAGGGAATGGTGGACGAGCTCAAGATCTTTGATGGCCTCCGATCCGAGGAGGAGATGGTCGATCGCTTCATGGTGGCGGAGGCGTCTGAGAACCTGAAGATGTACTTCCAGTTTGACGTGTCATACGGATTGTACGTGGCGGATGAGATGGGCTCCACGGCTATGGTGAATGGGCTTGAGGAGTGCGGGTCCGGGGTGGCGTGGGTGGTGTCCGGCGCGCCTGTGGAGTCCAGCATCATGAGCATCATGGAGGATGAGCCCGCAGTGCTGAGCCTCAAAGCAGAGGACCAGGATGGTGACAGCCTGGGGATCACAGTTTACTCGGTCCCCTCCTCCGGAGTGCTGTTTGCCTCGGATGGTACGGAGATCTCATATGTGCCATTCATGCTGTCGGACCCGTATGTGACCTACGTGCCCGGGGAGCACTTCCATGGCATGGCGAGCATCAGCTACGGCCTGTTTGATGGGTACGTCATGTCCTCCACTATCGTGACGCTGGTGGAGGTTGTGCCGGCGAACGATCGTCCGTCTTTGGACAAGATGCCCGAGGTGATGACTGGAGTCAACAAGCCTGCGCTTCTGGAGCTTGCCAAGGCGTGTGACGTGGACTCGGATGCGCACACTTACAGTGTTACCACCTTGCCCAGCATGGGAAATGTGTACCAGTATGACGCATCAGCCTTCAACTTGTATGGTGAGAAGGTGACTGCGCCTGGCAGCGAAATCACGGATGCCCGTGCGCGTGTGTGGTATGTGCCGAGCAACAATGCGGAAGGTGCCGACTACTTCGGCTATGTGGCGGCGGATGAGCAGCTGGATTCGGCGGAGGGCATCGTGACGGTGATGATTATGGCAGATGATGAGGGGCTGGCACCCACTGCCGGACCCGCGGGGTTGGCGATGGTGAGCGAGACCCCCAAAGAAGGTTACTTTGAGGTGATGTACAAGGATGGGTTGACCCTGTCCGAGTTCACCATCGAGATGTGGGTTATGACCACCTCTCCTCTGGACGAGATGGATGGCCTGGTGGAGTTTGACGGGAATTCCGGGGAATACTTGCTGTTCGTTGGATTCACGGCCACCTCTGAGGTGATGGTGCAACTGCGATCGCCTGACGGTGACATGCAGATTCAGTCGGACGCGCTCATCAATGACGGCGTGTGGCACCACATTGCGGTGACCAAGAAGGCGTCTGAGGTGACCCTTGTGGTCGATGGGCAGGAGGTGGTGGACCCTGAATCCACTTCCACCTACGACGTGGCAGAGATGACCTTCGATGTGATGGGCGCGATGAGCTTTGCTGGCGCTCTTGATGAGCTCCGCCTGTGCAACGTCTCCCGGTCAGTGGAGGATATCAAGGCGATGTCCACCGTGGTGTTCATTGGTGACGAGGAGGGCCTCATGTCTCTGTACTCCTTCCAGGGGAATGAGCCAGAGACGGGCGTTGTGGTGGATATGGCGGGCGACGCGAATGGTACTGTCTTCGGCACCGTGATGATGGAGGGCTCCTCCGCGCCCATCTCCACCTACAAGGTGTCCACCATGCAGGACACCCAGGTAGAGGTGGTGCTCACCGGCACATGCAGTGGCGAGTCCCTGTTCTTTGCCATCACCACCCTTCCAGCGGATGGCATGCTCACTGACTACGATGGCGAGGAGATCACTGTGACCCCCTACCGCCTCGTTGGGGACAGTGTGCTGTTTTCCCCTGAGCCCTTGATGCACGACTCCGGGGATGCCCCGTACGCCAACTTCACCTACGCGACGTTCTGTGATTCCCTCCCAGGGTCCGCCCCTTGGAGTGCGAGCAGTGTGCCTGTCCACGTGTACGTGGAGGAAACGCTTGACGCCCCGGATACTGCGGTATTTGCCACGTGGCACGAAGCCACCGTCAATAGCCTCGAGACTTTGACCGTGAAGTTGTATGCAACGCACCTGGATTACGACAAGGAGCTCGTGTTCGGCCTGATGAGCATCCCCGAGGTTGGACAACTGTATCAGTACACGGAGGGGAGTGAGCTCGGTGACATGGTGACTGAGATGTACTCTACCGTGGATGTGGTTCAGTATGAGGAGGACTACGCTGTGGCAGTGCTCACGTACGTTCCAGATCCTGACTATGGGTATGAGACAAGCTTTGAGTTTTACGTAATGGAGCCAGCGTTCGAGTACACGGGCAACGCCAGCACATACTCCATCAACGTGACATATGACCCATACCTCACCGCATCGGGCGAGACCCTGACCCTGCCTCGCAGCAGCTCCATCTCCACAATTGCCGGGCAGGCCATCACCTTCACTGGTGAGACTTTTGTGCAAGTGGACGGGGCCCAAATTGAGCAAGTGTTTGATACCAACAGCACGGAGATCACTGTGGAGCTGTGGATGAGGAGCAGCAGCGCCGAGAACTCCGCAGAGGGCAAGACCCTCGTCGCCAAGGGGGGCACCTTCTCCATGTCGTGGAGCGGGGATGAGGGCATCACGTTTGAGGTGATCGGTGATTACACGACGTACACGAGCAGCGGAACCGTGCAGGCGTCCCTCGCCGTGGCGTGCTCGGAGTATCCCTGTGATCTGAATGATGGGTACTGGCACCACATTGCCGGCATCATGAGCACGCGGGACAACACCACGGTCTCCGCCATGCTCGTGGTGGATGGTGTGAACATGGGGGGTGTGACGACGTCTGCAGCCACCTTCGGCAAGCTGTCCTTCGATGGCAGCGCAATGATGATGGGCTCGAAGAGTGGGGAGGACTTGTACACTGGAGCGATGGATGAGCTGCGCGTCTGGAACGTGGCGCGTGCAGAGGCGGAGGTGGTGGAGACGATGATGGTGGCGCTCGGCGGCACGCAGGAAGGCCTGGTAGCCTACTGGCCCTTCGAGGCGATTGAGGGATACGACTCGGCGAAGACTGTCGTGGACATCCGCTCATATCTGGTGGGAACGCTCTCAGCCACAGGATCCTACTCGGCATCCACGGTGCCGGTTTATGTGAAGCACGTGGCACACTCGTGGTACACACAGGTGCTCCTGCCTGCGAGCAGTGACGAGGTATCTGATCTGATGATTGTGGTTACCTCTCTCCCAGAGGAAGAGAACGTCATGCTGTATGACGGCAGCACTGGGCTGGAGATATCTTCGGTGCCTTACACGCTCGCCGGGAACTTGGTGATCCTGGAAGGCAAGGCGTTTGAGGGCACGCTTGGATACATCGGAATGGACGGTTCTGTGATGTCCTACGAGGCCATGGTGGAGATTGTGCCTTACGTTGAAGAGACAGAGGTTGAAGGGGAGGCTGATGCTGAGGTTGATGACTTGGAAATGTCGGAAGAAGATGCTGAGGTGTCCGATTCGGATGTTGAGAGCAGCAACACGACCGCGACCAACTCTACCACCGAGCTCATTTACGTGGATGTGGGCACCACCGAGTATGTGCTGGAGGACTCCTCCGATGTGCTTGTGTCTTGGGACCTTGTGCAGGACGAGATGGTGACCTACAGCATCACCTCCATGCCTGGCGTGGGGGTGACTTACGAGACGGAGGATGGCGTATCACGCGATAACCAGCTGCTGATCTCTGACGCCACGGTGACCACTGACGGCGCCGAGGCAGTGCATGTGCTCTACTCGCCCTTTGACCTCGGGGTGTCTGCCACATCTGAGGTGCCCTCAGCAGTGTATACGGAGATGACGTTCACCGCCACCACCAACACCACACAGTACTTGGGCGTCATCCGATTTGTGGGAGAGACGGGCGTGAAAACCTTCCCGCCACTTGCTGGCAACCCCGGGTTGGCCTTGAGCTGTATGGAGAAGGAGTGCGCAAAGTCGCTTGTGGAGTCCAGCTCGGACGCGCTGAACGTGGCGGAGGGCAGCTTCTCGGTGGAGCTCTTCGTGCAGTGCTACGGGGAGGAGAGCGTGACCCTCCTGGCCCAGCCCGGATATGCCCTGTACACCACAGACACTGGGCTTTCGTTCAGCATCTACAAGTCGGTGGATGCGGACACGGGCGAGGTGGCGAGCTTGGAGATCGAGTCGGGTGTGGCGGTGTGCGACGGCTCGTGGCACTTTGCCGCCGCGGTGTGGGACCTGGCGACATACACGGCCAAGTTGTGGGTGGACCCGGAGTCCTCCGACAGTGAGGAGTCGGCGTCGCGCACCAGCGAGGACATTGTGCCCCTCATCTCCGGCAATGAGCTGCGTGTCGGCCATGGCTTCGAGTACAGCGGTGAGGAGTATGGCTTGGGAGCATTCTCTGGGGTGGTGGACGAGATCCGCGTGTGGTCCGTCGCACTCTCTGGGCCCTCCGATGGTGGCCTCCCGTCTGGCTCCGATGCCTACTACACCGACTTCCCGCCCCTTTCCTCCTCCGAGGGCTTGGTGGCTCTGTGGAGCATGAACAATGGGGCCACGGAGGAGGACGGCTCCGTGACGCTGTACAACAGTGTCTACATGGCGGATGCGCAGAGTGACGCGCTCACAGTGCCCGCAGGAGCCGGAGAGGTGGTGTCCTCTGCGGCGCCCCTCGGCAACGGGGCAGTGATCTCCGAGGCGGGAGAGGGCGTGGTGGTGCCGCTACAGGCAAGCGCGCTGAGCGGGGATGCCATCCCCGTGATCACGGGCATCCCCGACCAGGCGGATGTATACATGCTGGATGAGAACGGCGAGAAGTCGCACCTCATCACCTTCGTACCGGCGTCCATCTACTCGTCCAACGCAGAAGTCCTGGTGGTCCTCAAGGAGGGGCTGGAGGAGTACGACTCTGAGATTTACGTCAAGTATGCCGCCATGGCCACCGACTCCGGGCTGATGAGCCAACAAGTGTCAGTGACGGTGCTCACTCCAGTGCCCGTGGAGGCTGTCCCGCCGACGGTGACCTATATCACGTGCGACGTGGAGACGGACATGAATGAGAACGTGTTGGTGCGGCTGCTCGGTGAGACTTCGGCTGGCGAGCCAGCGGAGATGCATGTGGTGAAGCTGCCCACATACAGCGACCTGTATCAAGTGAGCGACGACGGTGGCATGGGCGACCGCATTTACTCCGCCCCAACAGTGGTGACTAACGCCGATGGTGATGTGTGGTTTGTGCCGCTGAGCAACGACTACGGGACTCCTCAGGACACATTTGAGGTGGCGGCGTATGACGCATCCGCCGGGTTGTACTCGGAGGAGCAGCCTGAAGTTGCGGTGACCGTGAACCCGGACTATGCGGCCACTTCGGAGACTGAGTCCACTGTGATTGAGGGCATGAATGTTTCCCTGGGCTCTAGCTTCACCATTGAGCTGGATGTCAAGGTGAGCGCTTCAGCGGCCCGCCGCCGCGCCCGCGCCCTGGCTTCGCACGAGGGTACAGAATTCACGGACTTCCTGACTAATGGATCCGTGCCCGATCTTCAAGTGGAAGCAACCAATCTCCAGGTGGATGTGGCGGGCAAGACCTCCACCATCATCGTTGATGAGCAGTGGCACCACATCGTGGTGGTGCTGGACAATGTGGACGGCTCCCAGCTGCTGAAGACCATCTACGTGGATGGCAAGCTGGAGACCCCTCAGGGCTTGTCCTACTACATGGAGGAAACCGTCGCGGTGGGTACCTCCTACAATACCGGTGGACTGATTCAAACCTTCGTTACAGTCGGGGCGGACGGCTCCGTCTCGATTGGCCCCTTCAGCGGTTCTGTGGACAACATTGGTGTCTACGACTATGCACTGACTGGTGAGGAAGTTGCGTACTCCTCCTCGATGAGCATGGATGAGAAGGTGGAGCTGTATGGTGAAGAGTACTCTGTAAATGACTTCTCCGAGAACATTGACGGAATCACCGTCGTGGTGTCCAACGCTCCGGTGGCGGGTGAGGCTGGCTATGCTCTCAATCTCGACGGCTATGCGTACGCTGAGCTGAGCACCAATGACTTGGTGAACCGATCACTCTCTGTGGCAGTTTGGTTCAAGGTGTTAGACGCGGACGCTCTCACCGGGGAGAACGCCCTGGTGTCGTATGTTGGCGACACAAATACCCTCTTTGTGCTGCACTACACCAACTCCGGCCTCGCCTTCACCGTGACCAATGCTGCTGGCGACGTGCTGACTGCCCAATCAGGCTCGTTCTATGTTGAGGACGGGTGGCACTTTGCAGTGGGAACCTTCACTGACACCGGCACCGTGTACATGTACGTGGATGACGCCTCCCACACTGTGAGTGGCTCGGCTGGGCTGTATGATGACAGCGGTGACGATGTTACCCTGTATGTGGGATGCTTGCGCCCGTCCGACTCCAGCACTTTCTTTGTGGGTGTGCTCGATGAGCTGGCGTTCTTCAACAACGCGCTGGATGAGCTGACAGTGGCCCAAATGTACAATGGCGGCGAGGGCCAGGGCACCTACCTGGTGCAGAATGAGCAGTACCTCTCAGCATGGTTCCGCTTCAACTCTGCGTCCGGCAACACCCTCGTGGACTCGCAGGACTCCTCCGGCTTCGGCTCTCTCGCATGGGAATCATCCAGCCCCTGGACCGCCTCCAATGTGCCCTTGACTGAGACTACCGTGGTTTCGGTCACGGAGGTGGGCAGCACTGCAACCGCATGCCTGCTGTATGGTGTGGACGCGGACGGCGATGCTACCACCTTCTTCATTATGGAGATCCCTGAATCCGGCGCCCTCTACTACAAGGCTGAGGACGGCTCCACGGTGTACATCGACTCGGAGTACACCGAGGTTCCCTCCACGGTGTACTTTGAGTACGCTGGCACCAGTGCGGACATTCCTGAGGACGGCGTGCTAGCCACTCTGAGGTACCAGGTGTCCGACGGGCTCTCCGAGAGCCCAGTCGCCGAGAAGCTGCTGACCGCGGTGACGGAGAATGCGGCACCCCAGGTGGAGGTTGAGCAGTATGTGGAGGTGCTGGAATTATCCAATACCACCATTACGCTGGCCGTGTCCGATCCTGATGGAGACAGCTACGTGGTGACGATCACCGAGTTACCTGCCTCCGGCACGCTGTCCACCTCTGATGGGGATGACATCACCACCGTGCCCCGCTCAGTGTCCTCAAGCGACGGATCCGTTACGCTGGTGTACACTGCTGACGAGTTTGACTGCACTAACGCGAGTGAGTATGCTTTCATGTACTATGCCACTGACATTAGCGGCTACTCGTCGGGCTACGCCACAGTGTATATCACTGTGCTGCAGGTGAACGAGGGGCCATCCCTGGCGCTCCCTGCCGAGCTCATGGTATTCGACACGAGCTCCATGGTGTACCTGCCCATCATCAGGGCGGACGACCCCGATGTCATGGAAGCTACCAGCGGCTACCTCACACTGTCCGTGGAGGTGGAGTTGGGTCTCATGGCACCCAGCTCGAGCCCCAACGACACCGTCACTTCCGTGGTATTCCAAGGAACTGTGGCAGAGGTGAACAGCTTGCTGAGCCAGATGATGTACCTGGCGCCGACAAGCTACGACTCCAATGACGTGGTGCTGGATAAGGTGACGGTGACTCTAGATGATGGCGGATTCACCGGGTACAGTAACGGGGCTCTCTCTGTCTCCGGCTCCTTTGACGTCCTACCATCCAGTGTGGCGAGTGTCGTGAAGGCTGAGTTTACGTCCCTTTCCACGTTCCAGATCTACTTTGATGGCACGGTGCCTGAGACGGAGACGTGCAGTGACCTCTTTGCGGAGGACACCATCTCCACCTTTGGCCTCGATGCTACCTGCACGGCCTCCGATGGCTCGATCATGGTGATGGTGGGCTCTGGCTTCACGGTCTCCCCAGGAAGCTCGGTGGAACTGACGGCGGATGTGACCGGTGGAGAGGCGGCAAACGTGACGCTGAACCGCGGTGACAACCAGGATGCGCCTACCGCTGTGGTGACCGCCGCCGCGACGGTTGGCAGCCTGGACGAGCTGCTTGTGGATGGCTCCTACTCGGAGGGCTCCGGCACGCGCGAGATGACGTACTACTGGCGCATGGTGAACATCACTGAGGAGCTCGAGTGCAGCGCTTTGGTGGTGGCGAGGCAGCGGGACGCGAGCTTCATCTACTCCGGGCTCAAACCGGTGGGCGAGAACCTTGTGTTTGAGCTGGTGGTTGTCAACTACCTAGGAACATTCAGCACCGTCTCTTCCCAGACTGTCACCGTGGTGGAGGGCTCCGTCCCCAGTGTGTACATCAAAGGTGCCACGGAGCAGACGTACGCGTCAAGTTCCACTGTCAGTCTCACTGCATCCGTGAAAGTTTCCGACGGCTACGTGGGTGACGCCTCCATGTGGAGCTACCTGTGGGTGGTGGGAGATGGCGTGGCGCAAACTGGCGAAACCTCCCTCAGCACCAAGTTTGCGGCGAACGAGCTTGGGGTGGGTACCCATACAGTGTACTTCACGATGACCGATGGCTCTAACGGCAATGCCACGTATTCCGACTCGGTGAAGATCACGGTGACGGCCTCTGAGCTCGTGGCGTTGATCGCTAATGGCGATGGCGTCACGGTGACGACTGCGCTGGACTACACCCTTGACGCCTCCATCAGCTACGATCCTAACGACATGGAGCCACTGAACTACTACTGGAGCTGTGCTTCCGAGGGCGGGGAGTGCGCAGATTGGAATCCTGGGAATGTCAACAGCACCATGCTTTCCGCAGGCGCTTTAAGTGTGGCGACCTACTATTTCACGGTGCTGGTGGAGAACTCTGTTAGTGGACTCACCAGCAACTTCACACAGACGGTGTTCATGGCGGAGGCCGGCACTGTGCCCCCCATTTACATCTCGTCCGCCCTGTTTGGGGTGAAGGTGAACGAGCAGGACGAGCTGCCCATGCAGGCGCATCTCATGGAGGTTAGCACTGAAGCAGCCACGTTCGAGTGGTCCGTTGTCGGGGACGCGGCGGCATCCCCCTGCCTGTACGAAGGAGAGTGCACGTATGCTTCCGCGACTGTGCCAGATCTGACCAATGCAGACAACGTGACCAATGGCGAGTACTACATCATTGTGCAAAGCAATGTGCTCGTGGATGGGCGGCAGACGTACACGGTTCGCGCCACGTACGATGCCATCAGCTACTCCACTGCGTTCATGAGCTTCGTTGTGAATGAACCGCCCACCGGCGGCGTGCTGTCGGTGACTCCCGACGAGGGTGAGGCGTACAGCGAGTTCTTCGTCGAGACCTCGAGCTGGTCTGACTCGGACAACGGGTTGCAGTACCTGTTCCAGTACACCAGGTCTGCTCACCTCTCAGCCGAGTACACGGTGGATCTCAACGAGTACAGCACAGAGGCGTCCGGAAACTTCCGCCTACCATGCAACACCACATCCGTTAAAGTGACTGCCATGGACGCGTACGGCGGCAAGTCGTATGCGTACTATTACGCGCCGCCCTTGAATGTCACCGAGTACACTGGTGATTACAGCGAGCTGGCGGCTGAACTCAGAGCTGAAGCTGAGGCCCAGGCATCTATTGGTGATACTGAAGGCCTCTTCACTCTCCAAACCCTGGATAGTGCTGTCAACACTGGTTATGAACAGGGAGCCCTCACGGATGAGCAGTATGAGGAGTACCGCGACTACGTCTTGAATGAGACCCTCACATACGCTGAAGAGGAAGACGCATACATCTACCATGAGCTGTCGGCGTATTTGGAAGTCGGCGGTGACACCACCCAGAGCCAGCAAGAGGATATCGCGAACTACGTCGATGATGACGCTGATGAAGCGCTCGCCATGGACATTGAAGACGTTGATTGGACACAGCTGCATGACATGTTTTATTTGCTGGGCGACCTCCTCGACGAGAATAATGCCGAAGTGGATGCCGGTCGACGTCGTAGCCTGCTCACCTCCCAGTCCGTTTTCACACAGGTTTCGGAGACCATGGACAAGTTGACGGTGCTGTACGGCCGCAAGCAGGCGAGCGACGACTATTTGGGTGTCCCGCACACATACTCAGGACATAACATGATCATTGTTGCAATGGCACAGACAGGAACGGACTTGGCTGATAGAGAGCACTCGCTTGGGGAACATCGGCTTCCCACGGGACTCTCCTTCTCGGACAACTCAGAGACTGTCACGATTGCCTCCTTGGAGTCGGAGCATGTGTACGTGGGCACTATCACCTACGAATGCGACTCGCAGACCGGGACGTGCACGAACCCCTACACGGACTGGAATGGAGATAACGGGACGGTGAACGGACAGATCAGCAGCATCCAGTTTTTCAAAGCGTCGGAGTACAATGGTGTATCCTCGGGTTATCCCGGCTCGGAGCTGTCCATGCTGCTTGCTGACAACCCTATTAATGTGACTCTGGTGCGGGAAAGCGACCTGGACGATGCTAGCTTCTATGTGAGTGGGGTGTCCATTAACTCGGACCTCTCTGGGTGGGATTCTGGGCTCGTGGAGCTAATCGATTCGGTGGAGGAGTCCATCGAGTCAACCCAAAACTACTACAAGCTGTACACCACGGCGGACGCTGCTCCCATCTACCTTGCCTACTTCAGCCCCCTCCTCCTTCCCCGCCTCCCCCTCCCTCCTCCCCTCCTCCTTCCCCGCCTCCCCCCGTCACCTCCTCCCCCTCCTCCCCCTCCCTCCCCCCCCCTCCCCTCCCCCTCCCTCCCCCTCACCTCCTCCCCCCCCCTCCTTCCCCGCCTCCCCTTCGGGCCTCCTCCTCTCCCCCCCTCTCTCCTCCCCTCCTCCCCGCTCACCACCGCCTCCTCCTTCCCCGCCTCCTACCCCGCCTCCTCCCTTCCCGCCTCCCAAATCTGGTACCACTGAGGAGGAGGAGGTCACCACAGCCATGTCTGTCGTTGGCCCTGTCATCGCGGTCATTGCTGCATCTTCCGTGGGCTACTTCATCTATCAGCATCAACGGGCTTCCAAGATGAAGGCCAGGTTCCAAGCAGAGATGGAGGGTGAGATGCTGGAAGAGCATGCTCTCGCTGTACCAAATGCTGGGGGCCCTGCGGTCATCAAAGCTCCCGTGGGAGGTGCGATGAGAACAGCGGCAATGCTGGAGAGTGACCGAATGGACAACAAGATTTAAGAGAAGCTAGCTTACATTCAGACAGAGTGAACACTAGTGTGCCACCTAACTTCCCTGAGCTTATGTTATGATAATATATTTTAGGCATGCATTAAGGAAGAGCCCAACTTTAAGGTGATTTGCTCAAAACATCTGTTTGGGGGTGATGCGCGTTGTATTGTGCATTATAACACATTATGTGAGAATTCCACGACATTTTTGGAAATCAGTTTTAGAAGATGAAACGAATCAGACATGCTGACATCATGGGACTGTCACGAAAAACTGATAGTTAGATTGAGTCTTATGCTTCGGTCAGAATTGCTAAAGGAAAATGAAAAGGTAGCGAAATTTGCTTGTAATGTGGGAAGGGTACCGTAGTAAATCAGCGCCACCGCGAGCGGGAACTACCGCCGAGGTGCACGTCGTCAAGACCCATGTAGGGAACTCCGCACCGAAGTGGTAGGGTGGCGGTGGCAACTTTTGCAGAAGTCCGCCAATAAGTAGAAGGGATACACAATTCACACCTGACTGGTTTCGCCAGAATGTCTCGATTGTCCGAGATGATCATCCTCTATCTGGACATCATCTTGATTACTGATGGCATACTTATTCTCTTTTCTGTAATTCGGATCTCAGATGTGCATAGGCGTGCATCCCTAGGCAGAAAACGCGACGGCGTGATGCAATCTCGTGGTGAACAAGAATGCGTATGAGACGCGGACTAATTCTGTTTCAGGATGGTAAATTACTCTCGCGCATAAAAGTGATGTGAACAAAATACGCTATTGCCAAGGCAGTGGTTCATTCTCGTAGCAGTGGAAGCGTCGCGCCATGTAGTAATTCACCGCACCTACGATCGATACCAGTTGATGGGGTTCACTTATACCGTACCGTAACTCAGTGTTGAAATTAGCATAGTCTAGTCGCATTCGCATATACTCCTTGATTTAATGCACCGCTGAACCAGCAATCACAAGCAATGTTGGATATTAGATGCCCTTCGAAAGATGTCGAGAGAGCTTACGCAGCGTATATTTATAGTGACACTTCTCCGAGAAACCCTGTGGAAGCATCGTCCCTCATTTGAAGCATGATCCTTGATTCTCTGCCAGGAATTAGGAATCGATATGGCTTGTTCAGCCTAATCCTCGCTTCCTATTAATATAACTGTAACATTGGTACTCTTGTTAATATAACATTGGTTTTCTCGAACGGCTCACAGGGACGCATCGGGTGTAAAGGCAATATGGGCACCATGATGGGTACATAATAATTAACGCGAAGTAGGAAGGATTTACGTAACGCGATCGAGCGGTCATCAGACACGAGACAGTTCGACGGCCGGCGATCCCTAGTAAACAGTACAGAATGACCCGTAGCGCGCGAGCGTCGATACAAACCATAAAGCATACGCTTTGATGGCTGCAATTGCGATATTTTGGCTCCGCAATAATGCTTCCACTTTTCGTTTGGGCGCTCTCTCAAAATAAAGAAGTTTGAATCATTCAATAATGCCATCTTAAATCTGGCAGCTGTAGTGGTCTTCCTTAATTTTGTTCTCCTACAGAGCAACCCCGAAGGGCACCTTTTCAACACCAAAATCCGTCACATGCATCAAGCGCACGCGTGATGATAAAATCATGGGTTTAATGTGGAATGCGCGTAGGCAAATGCCATATATGGTGGAATGCGCGTAGGCAAAGGATTTTAATGTGGAATCGATGCGCGTAGGCAGAAAGAAAAAAAAAGAAAAGAAAAAGAGACACCCTTTTTCGGGGTGTGGGGCTTTTTGAGTCCCCTTGACTCTTATTCATTTTCCTTCAGTCCGGTTTGTTATCTGCTTGTTTCCTGTATAGTCTGTTAAGGCTTACTGCATAGGGGAATATACCCGCTCGGTATATGTGTTGGCTCTTGTGTTTGGTGCACTCATTTCTCAAAATACCTATAGGAGGTCGGTGGTGCGGTGAATGGACGCGTGTCGCCAGCAGACCGGGAAAAGCGAAAATACAGCGCGTGTAGACTCGTTGTGGTGGCGGTGCGGCGGAAAATGTCGAATAATGGCTAGCCAGCGTCGCCGTCCAGCAAGGCACCGTAACGCGCGAAGGCCAGTGTTTCCCCAAGGTGGATCGTAAACTCATAACAAATTCCTCGCCGCGAGCCTCACCGTAACGTCGTACTACACCTCAGAGCGCATTTCCCCAAGCGAAGACGCAACACGCGTCCACGCACCACCTACTCCAAGCGGCGACGCTTAGCCAATCATGGCAAAAACAGTGAGAAAATATTAGCGTGGAACGGGTCCACGACCTAGGGGAATATACCCGTTCGGTATATTCAGGTGTGTTATCAGATACGCGGTTGAGCGCTTAGTGAATACCAACTTAAACTGAATAAAGAGTTGTGATAACTTAATAACCTAAACCTAAACCCGGAACGGTCACACGGACTACTGTACTCGTACCCTAGTCACGATCTCATTATGGACTCTCTGACTCAGGGGCCTGCCTGTCAGGGCTGCCTGGCCAGAACTCAGTACCGCATATCCTGTAGCGAGGTCGTGTATTTTCCCGAGGAGGTGTAGTGCTTCCTGCTTGTCGAATCCTAGGTGTTTGGTTAATATTTTCTCCGTGTGTTCGTATATCGTACCTGTGTTTCCGAATACCATTACATGTAGTGTTACTTTGTACCCATATAGTTCTAGTAGTTTCACCACTGGTGCATATTTCGTGTATTTCGTTTTTAGTGCTTCCTCCCAGCTCATCTCATACGTATACGTTACCTCCACTAGGTGTATATGTCCCGCGTCTGCCATTGCTCTCTGGTGTGAGTATCCTGGCTGCTTGTTCACTTTTTCGGTTCCTTCTAACATTACTATGTCCACAAAGTGCGGTATGATGTCCTTTCTGTGCCCGGAGGCACAGCGTGAGCCGATATGCCTATGCGTCTGTATGTGTGTCATCGGGGGTAATCTGGGATTGGCACGATGACAGTGAAATTGGGCTTGAAATCACGATGAGAATGAATACCAGATGTCCGGGGTATGACAGTATGACACTATGACAGTATGACACTATGACACTATAGTAGTATGACAGTACTGTGGGGGGTGTCATCGTGGCACTCAGTCAGACCCTCGAAGAATGGTCAGATTCGCATCGGGGTTGAAACGACTGGCCTTTCACGTGGCGATTGGGTGTTAACGTATTTATATTCGTTTCACAATTGTATGCTAGATATTAGGCCGCCGTGCCTTGTGTCCCGGCATCGTATAAAACGAGGCACGAGCACTTGAACAATTCATTCTGCACATTCGTGGGGGGGACATGGACCGCTCGGACGATTTAATGGGTGCATCAGCTCGAACACGGATCAGACCAAAAAAACGGGCCCGGCGGGATCTTGGAACCAGCTTGGCGTTGGACGTGTCGCCCTACGTAATGACGTGCCTACAGCGTATCGACGACGACGGGCATACGGACTCGTGCTGGACTGACAAAAGCCACCACGTGCAGTTTTGCGGCGACAGTTTTTCGTGCACCACCTGCGGCAGCTCGTACGACGTGGGCTTTGACCCGCCGACGCCGAACCCCGCGCAAGCGCACGAGCCAATGCGCGGTACCGAGGGCGAAACGCTGCACAGACAGGAGCGTCCAAGCCCTGCGCTGTTAACGTTCAACGCGAAATTGAACGAGGGTAAACCCCCATCGGTACCCCCAACGTACGAAATGAATGGCGTGGTGCGGCGCATCGAGGTGGTGGAGGGCACGACCGACGACTATCGCACTTCCAAACGGTTGCGCGATGCAAATGTGACGGACGAAAGTATTCGTTTAGATCGCATAACAAAAATGCGCTCCACGCTTTCTTATATTTTTAACGAGGATCCAAGAGTTTGCCCCGACATGTCCCCAGCGCTCGTCGACGAGATGTTGCGAATGTTCGACGTGTACATCGAGCTTTACGGCACGCAGCACGCGCAGTCGAAGTACTTACCCATAGCGCTGCGTGTAGTGCAGCTGTTCAACGACACGTCGGATTTCAAGTATTTTACGAACGCCATCCGCGTGTTGCTACAGTCCGTGTGCGGTTTACCGATCGAGGCCGACAACACCAGCCTCACCAACCAATTGTACGTGAAGACGGTCGATAAACACGATATTCACACCAACGAAAAGCAGGCCATGCTCGAGTCGGAGACGCGCGTCGTGATCATGCTCGTGCATCGCGTGATGCTGTGCCGGGCGTGCATGACGGACATGCGCCGGGACTGTTGGCACGACATGCTGCGTTACCCTGACACCGTGGTCCCGATCGTGACGGCAGAAAACGTAAGACACGACTACTGCTCGTGCCCGGAAGTTGTTGACGCGCAACGACCCGACTCCGTGGCATCGTGCAGGGGCAAACCGTGCAATTTTGTTGACAGTTTGCTGAAAGTACACACCGACGCGTTTTTGGTCCGCGATCGCAGAGTGCTTTGTCACCGCTTCGAACACGCCCCGTCGCGGGCGAAACAAATAATTGTAGGTCGCCGGGCCCAGATGAAGACCATAGCAACCGGTCCGGTCGGGGCACGCGAACGCAATACCTACACGCAGCGCGAGCTGGCGAACAGGGAGGCTCGCAACAAGACGCGCGCGAGGGACGCCCGTGCACGGCTCGAGAACGTGGACGTACGAATCGACGACCTGCGGTACTCGCTGGTACTAATCGCGTACGGCAACTTGATCGACGCGTCCATGGCCAACATATACGTCGAGTATCTATGCAACAAAGACACGCACGACGCGTTTCGGAAGGCGAATCCCCGGTTGAACTTCGTCGTCACCGCGTTCATGTGGTCCAAAATGCTTAAACGGCACGGCGTGCAGCGTAGAAAGCAACCATTAAAGTTATAAACAGGTAGCCTGTATACTTACAATGTAATAATGTGACGCATACAGCATTGTCACGACGCGAGCGGGTATGTTCGCGCAAAAAATCGGTCTGCAATCCGACGGTGCGCGCTTTTGCCGCAGCGCCACCTCTCATTTTGCCCCCACCGCCAACGGCGTCCTCCACGCGCATTAGGTACTCGCGTCATCAAAATGATCGTACATCTCACTCGCTCGCGCCTAATTCTAAAACACAGCTCGCTGTCGTCGCTTGATAAAGTGCTCTCGCGGACACTTTCCCAGTGCCAGATTTTGACTTGGGCGTTTTCACAATTTTTTTTTTCGACGTCACCTCTTTCCACGGCATCTTCGAGGTACGAACATTCGTCCCGTCGTTGGACAACGAGGATGACGGGTCTTCGCTTTTATTGACGGGCGTCGCCGGCGCAGATGTTGACAGCGTGGGATGCTCGGCCGGCATTTCGGTTTCCGCCTTACCGACGTCGGGCTCGGTCGATGCAGCTAACGCTGTCGCGCCGCGCTGTTCGTAACGGGGCGCCACCGATTGAGCTTTTGGCTCCGCACAACTCGCGGGATCGTCGGGCGCTGGCACGCGTGGTATCGTCAGTTGCAGTAGATCGCGGTAGTTCTCGTCACCGATGTGGGGCTGACACGCTTGCACGTCCTCGTACGTGACGTTTCGCACCGCACTCTGCAACGCGTCCACCACAAACGTGCGTTCGAACGGGTTCAAATTGTAGTAACGTGTAATCAACGCGCGACAGCTAGTAGGCGACGTCATTTTTTTATCGCTGCGATACCGTAGGCTCGCTCATATTTATACCCAGCATGAACCATCGCGTTACGACTTTTCAGAAAAAAAAACTCGCTAAGCAACTCCGGCGGCAAGCGCGTGGTAAACACTTAAGGGCATCTCCACCAAGGTCCGCCATGCTGGTTCGCACTTACGAGTTTCCCGAACCCACATCAAAATGCGTCACCGAAGCGCTTCGTGTGATCTGTTTAAACGATATTGACGTGGCGCGCGTAAGTGACTCGACGGGGACCGTCAAGATAAGCCTGACGCGTAACGAGACCGACGTAATTTTCGGCACGGTGGTTGTGCACCAGGATGGCAAACGGCTGGCCAGGTTCGATCGCACGCGGGTTCAAACCACCGCCGCGCCCCGCAATGTCGATAAACACGTCATGAGCGCCTTCGTCAGGTTCGTGCACGCCATGTGCATCGAGAACAACGTGGCACGCAAGTTGATCGCGTGCATGTGCATGCGCAACATGGAGCGCACGTCCGACGAGTTTGTGTGCGCTCACAAAGACGCCAAACCGCGCGTCATGCTGGTTGTACGTGGTGCTGCGGCCCAGCAGCGCCTCGAGCCTATATCGACCGACATGGAGCTGCAACGCGCGCTCGGGGTCTACGCCGACCTCTTCAAAATGGAGGACTTCAGCAAAATTCTGAACGTGCGTGAGCCCCCCATCGAGGCGGACCTTCGCTATTACCTGCGCCGCGTCGATAATGTGGATATCGGCGGTCAGCACGTGTGCGAGCGATTGCCGTGGACAGAGGTGACGGCGCGTAAACGCCAGGCGATTCGCGCCATCGCAACCCGGTTCAAATTACCCACGGCGAGCGACGATCTACTTCTAGCGCTCGTCGCGTGCATCATGCGCGATTGGCTCTGCGACAGGCCGACCTCGCGGATCAGACGAACGCCGCTACTGTGTTTCAGGTCCCTCCGCGTCATGCGCGAGGTCGCGCGAGTGCTGTACGGCGCGTCGCCGATCATGATCGATCGCGACCAGTTGCGGGTGTCCAGCATACGCGCTCACCGATTAACGACCCAAGGAGGCACGCTGTTGTACAAGGGCGAAATCGACGGCGCCAGCGCCCGCGCGCTACACAGCATGGCCACTTGTCGCTCGGTATGCATAAACAAATCCATAACGAGCGCTCCCTGCGACACGGATCGCATGATGGTGGCGATGCACGATCCGCGCCTTCGGGCGTTCGTGGCCGTACGCGACGCGCACGAGGATGGTACGATCGTGCTGTGCGAAGACGGTCACGACGAGGACACCACGACGTTGGGAAGCAACCAACCTCGATCATCGGACATCGCGGACGGGGACACGGACACGGACGACGCTATGCTATGTGCCGTCAAACGGTACATAGCCTGCGTGACGTTCGCCAAGGCGGAGGCGCTGATGCGCGCGGATCGGTGGCGGGACGTGCAGCGCATTTTCGGGCTGCGCATAACCGACGCGCACACCCGGCTTGCCTGGTTTCCACGAGATGCCGACATGGACGCGCTGCTGCGTGATGTGCACGCAACTTACGGCATGCGCTACTTCAAGGCGACGGAGCTGATGTCGCTCGTGCGGCGTCACGTCAACGATCATCGCACGAGTCGTAAGAGCGCGCTCATGCCGTGCGTTTTGACGCGCGAGTGCTGCAACCGCAACGCGCGCCTGCAGCGTAAGCGGGTGATGGACATCGCCAGCGGCGAGGGCAACTTGTGGGTGGTACCCGTCGTTCGCTTAATAAGAAGCACCACCACAGACAGGTATCAACTACGGCAGATACGGGAAATGGTAGCGTAGAATAGCTTACTACTACGTCTGCCGACTGTTAATGTACAATTAATGTAAACCGTGGAGCTGTACGTATCAAGCCTCTCCTATACTACTGTGCTGCTCATTGCCCCACGTGCGCGAATCGCGCGCGATCAATCGAAAACGGTACATGTTCGCGCACCATCCGCGAGGACTATGTTTGCGATCACGTGTAGGGCACAGCACGCAACGCGGGATCGAAATCGTGCTGCGTGATGACTGACAGAGTCCGCCAAGCCGGACCAAAACGTTCGGTTAGTTGCGCGTTCACTCGCTCGATGTCACCAATAACCATGCTCTGCACGGTCAACAACTCGTCACGATCCAGCATTCGGGCGTGCAGCCGTCCGGTCGTGCGACATTCAAAGCACTTTTCCCAAACGCCATAACAGATCCCGCACTGCTGTTTTCGTGTTTGCCATTGCAACTTACTCACGTCCGCGCACAGTTTAACGAACTGTTTGAACATCCGGTGCGCCGTGTTCAGAAAAACTCGTCTCGTGTCACCGAGCGGAAGTGCCGAAATGTCTGCTGATAGGTTCAGAAAACCACAAACGTCGCGTAGCACCTGCGCACGCGCGCAGCACAGGAGGTGCACGCATTTCGCCGCCTCGTCGATGGTCGACTTTGTAGCACACTCGCGCACCACCCTTTGATAACGCTCGGTCACAGCACTCGCGCACGCAACGAGCACTTTCGTTGGCATACCCTCGCGTGGATTGTCGGTGTCGCACCCTAAGTGCGTCGCAAAGGGGTTTTGCGATTCGACGCGCAATTTGAGTTCATCGGCATGCCATCGGTGGCCGTGTAGGCGTGGGTTAATGTTCGCGTAGAAATGCTTGCACGTGCAACAGAGCATACGGATTTGGAACACGTTCACGCGGCTGCATATATGATAGATCCAAATCTCGACGGGCACGCTGGTGTATGAGATTGCAAACGGCCCACTCATGACAAGTTCTTGGCACCGCCGACGAACCGGCGTGAATTGCGTCAGCATGCGCGGTCGTATTTAGTTTCCGACCCGAGAGCGCCGTACGATTACGCACCTGAACCTTCAAAAATTGACGTCCACGAACAGTTTCAAGGCGTGTACCCAAAAAATACCCTAGCCATAAACGGTCCGCGCGCGTTAGGATGCGTCGAACAACGCCGGTCGCACGGCGCGTTCCGTAGCCGATACGCGTACCTCGCGGACAGCTTGCGAGATCCTCGATGTCTACCACATCGCTCACGCTTGGGGCATGCGTATCCGGACGCGACATCGCAACGCCTGACGAGTAATTTTACACGATCAAAGTGCAAGCAGCTGAAGACGCTCGTGCATTGCCATTTTATTTAAATCCTAACGAATAAATTACGCACGTTACCAAAAACTAGAGTTTTCCAAGAACCTCTAGCAACCGTGATACAAAATACGAGTCGATAACTCGTGTTGCGTCAAAAGCATGCGAGGCCTACTCGCTGAGCTCCCTGCGCGATCTTTTGTTTACGGATGACGTGTTCGCGTCGCGCATGCGTTCGTCCCTGTCACTCTCGTCCGAATCCCCGTACGTATCCGCCATGGTCACGCGCTCCCATTCCAAGTCGGACTCGCCCGAATCTTCCACGGCCTCGTCATCCACCGCGCATCTGAGGTGCAGGGGGTTACCGTCCACGTTGTACTCGTGCAGCACGGTCGCGCGCGTGCGCTCCGAATCGAGCGCGTCTTGGACGTTTTGACCCAGCATATGTTCGCGCACAAAGTCAAGCACCATCCGCGCATCGCATCGCGCATGGGTATCCAGCAACGCATCCCATTTTTTTCGGTAAACCGCGCTGGCAAAAGATAGCGCGATCACGCGCGTGGCGGGGTGTGTCATGAAACTTAACGCGCGATCCGTGCGCCGAGCGGTAGCGTCGCCCAGCAATTGCGCTTTTTGGGTGTCAAACTCGTCGCGGCATATGTCCTCGATCGCGTTGCGGCCGTCGTTTATCAAAACCGTACAAGGCACGCTCGGTGCGCTCTCCGTGGTTAGAATGTGCACGACCGCGTGTCGAGTCATTTCGCACATTGCAAGTTAGCCGCGGAGCGCGCACGACTGTACAGGGCGTCCAAAAAATAAAATGGCGCCGCTCTTGCGTATGCCGTGCACGCGTGTCACCTCAAAAAATACCTGTCCCCGCCACTTAGATGTTTCTGCGTTACCGGCGCACCGTGGAAACGGCAGCCACCGATGGCGAGCACGTAGATCTCGAAGCGTACGCACCTTTTCAAGCCCGCAACGGGCGTAGGTGTACCGGATTGCAGCTGATGCTGTTCAGTATGACATTTTCGTGTTTGTTGGTAACGTACGCCAGCGATCTGTATCAACCCCGGGTGTTACGGCGCGCGCTAAAATATTGCGCCGCGATGGACGCTGAGGACAGAGGTATCAAATTCGCCAAGGTGGCGTTGTGGCACGCGCTCAACGCTAGCGCGTCGAACGTATCATGCAGCGCGGCGTCCAACGCGCAAATTTTTGTGCTGTCGCCGAACGCGTCCTACACGCTCGCCGTACTCTATCCGACGCTTCGTGAAGAAAAAACCGAGTTTTCAGTGCGTCAAAACGGGCGCGGATCGTCTTGGCGGATCGCCACGCGGGTGGAGATAAGCGGGGTGGCGCAGATGCTGCGCGCGGAGACGTGCGTGTCGTCGTTGCGCGAGATACACATGGCGGACGTCACCCTAGAAAGAAACGCCAAATCAGAAACCGCTGGCATTAAATTGGTGGCGCACGGGCCCATGGCGGCGTGCGCGCACGCCGTTTTGGAACAAGGCGCCGCGCGCCAGATCGCAGCTTCGTAAAATCAGCGGTTCGTACCGTGGGCCGCGGGAGCAGGTAACGCCGTACCACTGCGCGATTTCAAGTTGCGCGCGGCAGCTCGACGTGAACTTTGGACGCGCGTGCGAATCGTCCAGCAGGCCCGCCGCGTTCTATCGTCCGGGCTTTGGTCCGCCCTGTGCCTCACCCGATGGAAGGTCGGTGCGCAGCGACATAACAGCTTACGACATGTATTTTCGAACAGTGCCCGCGGTACCCCCAAAGTTCTAATTACGATTTTCATGAAACGCTATAGCCCGTTTACGCACACGCACACGTATATATACTTATGTTTATATGTATAAATAATCATTCGCAAAGAATCGTGCTAAGGAAAGCGACTTCGTAGTCTTATTTTCGCACGCTTTGTTTTCACGTATGTCACGCCCCGAATAGCTGTGATAAAAAAACGAACATTCAAGACGGTGAGTCCTTTACAACAAACTACGACGAGCGTTTCAAGCATGTCGGACTATAAAGACGAGGTGCCACGTATTATGGAGTTCTTACCCAAGTATCAAGAAAAACTAGAGTACCGAGCCACCGAAACATGTTTACGGGTACCACATCGACGTGAACGGCGATCGCTTTTAAAATGCACCCGCGCGTCATTATGTGCTTTCTTTTTGGTATTTTGCTAGGGTGCGTCGTTTTGGTTTACGAGTACGCGTTTTACGGCGTAACCAAAACGCCGGTGGTTTTACGGTCCGCAGATCACGGATTTTTGTCGCGTGATAGTGTAATAAAAACCTTGTTTTAAGCTCTGTTACCACCCGCTACAAGCCTCGCGGACCAGTGTTCGTCGTGCTTGATAATACGAAGTGAGGTGATGTGTTAGTAATGAAACGCCATCAATACATTTTCTACGAGAGGAACATAAGTAATGGCGCCGGATACTAGTAAAGAGGATGCCCATAAAGCTTGTGTTCGTATACTGGAATTTTTTGACCTACTGCGCGGCGGACGTACACGCCACGTTTCAAACTGGTGTCAGGCACAACGTCTCGACGGCATGCCAACCGCAACACGCGCTAAAACAAAGTGGAAAACAGGCCGAATGTTTCAGGTGGTCAAACAACCATAGTTAGTTAGCAAATTTAAATAAATGATATACTGGTTGCAAGCTTGTTTCAAGAAACTATAACCCTGCACTGCTAATGTGTTGTGGGTCAACCTAGGTATCATATTTCTTTATAATCTTTTGCACCGAGCGCTTCAGCTGCTCACACTCTTTCAACAGTGCCGCCTTCAGTTCCTTCACCTCATTCAATTCCCGGGCCAAGCTTGCTTTCGTAGCATCAATCTCTTTCTGCCTTAAGTCGAGGCCTTTCTTTTCTGCACTTAATTTATTTCGCTTGCGTTTTTGTGCGTTATTGTCAACGTTGACATTATCGGTTTCTTCAGAAAATGTGCTGCTCGACCAAGTACTGGTTGATCCCTCAGAGTCGGAGGAGGAATTTTCCTCTTTTGCGCCTTTGCAGTTCATACTGTATCCGTTTCACCGACGTGTCAACTGCAAGGTGTGCTAAGAGAGATTGGAAGAACAGCTTAAATGCTTCAGGTGTCTGGACGACCGGTAATGGTTACGTTTGTAAAATTAAAAAAGTGATCTACTGGTTGCAAGCACTTAATAAAAATCGAAACCCAGCACTGCTGACGTGTCTTCGGTTTATTGCAAAACTGGCCGGGTCCGTAAACGAGTTATCGTACCGCGTGTTAGATCCACCAATGACGGCCTATGTATTGCATTTTGGTGCCACGTCATCCGAATACCGTTACTGTCAAAACTCGGGGTACATATTAGGAGTTCCTTCTTAACCTGGGCATTCATTTCTTTTACACAAGACACCGTCACGATGATACCCGCCGAAGAGGAAGTCAAAAAAACAAAAAAAAGAAAAAATATATCCAATAGGGATGCACAGAGCAAAGCTCCGCGACAGGGCGAATGCACCGTTTCTGCAATGTACGAGCGCATAGCGGATGCCATTCGCGAAACCGCAAAGGCTTGTTTACAACGCGCGCCTGCGGACTCGGAGTCGCCTGAATTGAGGCCAATGGTATTGAACGAAGATACGCGACAAAGTGTAGCGGGTTTGGCGGAGATGTACACTTTGTTGCGAGGAGATTCCAAGGGCTCGGTGACTAAAAGTGTTCTGAAAGCGGACACCGAGGTCTCGGTGACCGGAAGTGTTCTGGAGGCGGACACCAAGGACATACTGCTGGAGTCCGCGCGTCGCCAACGCACGATTCTCCCGTTCGCCGATGAAGAGGCCTACACGAAATACCTCACGAGCCATCGGCCCCTGTTGCGTCTGACCACCATCAACGCGCAGCAGGTGCAAGCGTTGGGTCTGCGCGAACACTTTCCCGGGGAGGACGGCGGCGCGCGCAAAACACCAACGCCGGGGCAGTACACCTTGATGTGCTTACTGCTCTCTTTCGAGAACCGGGACGTCGTGGTACGCTCCCACAAGCTGAGAGACGCGAGCACCAGCAAAAAGCACCCTTGGCCCGATCCCGCAAAACCCGTACCCACTCTTGTCTATAGCGAAGATCGCAAAAGCGGTATGAACTTCGACATCGTCACCGCTCCGCCGGGCACTGGCAAAACGGGCGTCACCATAGAGGCCGCGCTGGCCCTTTATCGAGGCACACTGTTGCCGCGCATCCTACGCAAGGTTGACGCGTGGTCCGTGCAGGTCAGGGCGACCTCTGCGCTCGGAATTTACCGCGCAGACGAATTGCGCGCACCGCGTCCCTGTCAGCTTTTGGTGATTGTGGCACCAGATAACGTCATGACGTACTGGCACAACACCCTGGCCAACGCCACCGCCGGCGAAAGCAACTTACAGATCTACCCTGCCGAGGCGACGGACAAACTGTACGTCGACAGGCTCGGGCCGCTGATCGCCGAGCATACGCATGACGCGAAGGACTACGAAAAGCGAGCCACCGGTTGCAGTCGCAAGACGCTGCTGCTTCGTCTGTCGCCCATACAGTTCAAAGAATTCCTCAACAAGCAACGCGGCATCGCGTGGCCCCTGACGATCTTTGACGAATTTACGGCACACTGCTCGTCCATGGGCACAGACACTCCGGTCCCTCTGTGCAGACTCTTCTGGGCGATATCGGCAACCCCCACGGAGCTCTGTCGCACCCTGGACAGATGCAGTACGCACAACCCGTTCAAGTTGTTGGTCGGTACTCAGTTTAAGAAGGCGGAAAGCGTGGTGCCGCGCACGGGCAAGGCACCCCAACACTGGCCCTGGAGGGACCCAGACGGGACGGGGGGTCCCTGTCGCAAAACGCTGAAAGAGCGGACAGATCTGCTCACGGGCAACGCGCAGGTGTTGCTGATGGTGACTTTTGGCCAGAGCGTCATCGAGGTGGTTATCGACGACGTAAGCGGTAAGATGCCCAAAGGCATTGCGTTCGTCACGGGTGTTGTCCACGAACAAGATTACGGGTGTAAAGATGGACAGCCGCGCGCTTTTTCCGTTCCTGTGTGCGCGCCAGTCTATGACGCGGACGGTGCCGATCTTTTTGACCTTACTGTTTCCGCGGACAGCTTTGTTGCCGAAAACACCAACACTTTGCTGAAGCAGGGTTTCTTCGCGGACGTCCGTTACTGTTTTAGTAATTTTTGTCGCAGTGAATGGCGCCCCATTACGGTGCAAGGTTACGCGCGCTGGGTACCGCTGGAGATGCGCGGGGGCTTCGTGCCGCTGGCGGTTACGCGCGCCCTTCTGCAAGATGCTATTGCGCGCGCGCCATGGATCGGTGCACAGGAACGCGTCCGAAATTATGTGTTGACACAACTTGAAACCAAGCTGGATTTGTTCAAGGGCGTGGATACAGACTTGGACACCACGCTGGTTTGCACCAGCTGCGGCGGCTGCGTCCGTCTTTGCTCGCCCGCGCTTGCGTTATGGGCGCGGTGTCATTACGACACCGTTACTCGCACTCTGCGCTGCCCGATTTGCTACGCTCGCGGGGAACTGCCCTCCGCCCTGAACACGGACAATTTGGCGGTGTCCGTGGGCGTGGAAGAGGCTAAGAGGCACCTTTCGACCCACTTTAACGCCATTCTGAATAAAGGTGGTTACGCGAACGCGCTCCACGCGACGTTGTCGCACTACGTCCTGAATAAGGGTTCCCGCCGTTTCGTGCTCTTCGCCGATACCTGTTCCGCCATGCCTTTTCTGCTCAACATCTTCGCTTCGCTCACGCACCTTTTCAGGCAGCGGAGCCTTGGTTTTGAACACATCGTGTTAAACGACACCGAGAAGCGGCCGACCGGGCGGTCCAAGCAGGCGACCCGCGGGGCCGTGATCGCCAGATACCAGGCGCCGTCGACTGCGAGCGCGGAGGTTGTGAAAGTGCTGTTGCTCAACGTGTACGCTGGCAAAAACGAAGAGACCCACGGCATGAACCTCGACTGCACCGACTGCATCGTCGCCATCTCCCGCATCCCGAACCCGGTACAGGCCGTTCACCGCGCTTTACGCGCGGGAGACGCAGTGACCGAACGTACGGTGCATGTCGTGAATATAGGGTAGGTGGACACTGCTGTCTATTCACGTCGTCAGTTAGATATAACAGTGTTGCATTGTACACATGTATGTGCAACAGTTGCACCACAAACTGACACTTAGCAAATTTTTTAAACTGTAAAACTTGAAATTGTAAACCGACGTCATACTCACCTTGCAAAGTGGTGGTTTTAGTTTGTAGTGGATAGTACCGCCGGGCTTTTACGACACACTTATTACGCAGGGAGCCAGCGCACTTATTACCGGTGCGGGTGGGCTGCTCACACGCAACATATTGAGTGGCACTTATTATCGGTATATGGGGGGGTCCAACGCAACATATCAAGAGCCAGTTATTACCGGTGCGGGGGAGGTTTCACACGCAACATAACAAGAGGCGGTCATGTCCGGCGCGGGAGAGTTTCTCAACTCCACATCATAACAGAGCCGGTGTAACCGGTCTTGGGGGGGTTCACGCGCCTGGCAGGCAGTTATGTCCGGTCTTTGGAAGTTCTACGCAACATAACAAGGGCGATTATGTCCGGTCTTTGGGGGGGTTCACACGCAACATAACAAGGGCGGGTATGTCGGTGCGGGGGGCTCTTCACGCAACATATCCGCAGTGACGGCTCGAAAATAGCAAGGCAAAACAAGTAGCTTTTTGCAATAACAGTTGTGATATAGGCGTGCTGAGTTAATAATATAAAAACCAAAATACTCTGTACAAATAACGATATGAAACACCGGAGCTATTGCTGGGTACGCATAAGCATTTCGGTTTGAGCCCGTGGTTTATACACGTATGCCGTAGTAGGACGCACAGTCACAAGCTGTTGGGACACACTTCGATTTCCCTCTAGGCGAGCAGGCAAATAATTTCTCAAGCAGTTATGCCGTCATAGTCAGTTAACCTAGCACCATACAAAACTCAAAAGCAACTGGGTTGTCACCAAGGCAGTGAGTCGGAGAGCCTCAGTCAAGTATCTTGCGTAATAAGTTTAAAAAAACTTCCACGCAATTGTGATACAAAGTGCCAAAAGTGTCTTTCGTAAAAACTCATGAAAAACTGCCACGAGCGTGTAAGACAGTCGAAGATCTCAACATAAAAGAAAGTGGAAGGAAAGTAACCCCATACCAACTGAACCAAAGCTCAACTAGGACTTACCAACCAGCTTCAATACCCCAGTGCACCCCAAGCTTATAGGAGAAAAATGATAACCTAAAATGACCTAAAACACTTTAGCAGTGCAGGGTTGTAATTTGTTTTCAAAACAAGCATGCAACTAATATATTATTATTTTAAATTGCCGACCATCAACGGCTGTCCTAACACTTGAAACACTCAGTCCGTTTATCTACATCGTCTCAGCGCGTGTTGCAGTCGAAACGCTGTCGGAATTTACAAGTTCATACCATTGTTTGACATAAATCTGATACGTGGCGTACACGTCTGCCGCGCAGTAGTGCAACTGGTGTTCGCTTAGCTGAGTGTCTGTACGTACGAAACTGACGCTCGTGCCCTTATCTTTCTGATACTGCTGTTTGATCTCGCAACAGTGTTTGGTGTACAGCGTTTGCAGACTCTCCCTGCACGCGTTGTCCTGCACATCGTAAACTGCGCCGGAGAACGTGCTACCAAAAAAATTTCGTAACGCAGGCAGATCTGCGGTAGTATCGCAAAAAACAAGCTTTGTAGCCCCTTCCAACAAAGTTTTAACAGTCTGCATAAAGGCGGCGTTGGTTTTCAAGAAACAGGCCGTGTACACAGCCACCTTTGCACCGTCGCAAATGGAGACGACGCTCACCTCGTACGGTTTGCTATCTGCAAAATTAAAACAAAATTGTATTTTATATAGGTTTGCTATGTTTTGGGTAAAACAAGCACCAAGTGGGGTGTCACCTGGGACAAACTCCAGATCCACGGCGACGACGTCCACGTTGCAACGAAATTCGTCCACGGCGTTGTGCACGATAGGTAAACGATTCTTGTCAAGGATGCTTGGCCACGGAGCGCGTGCACGTTCCAGGGCCTCTTCGATACTGTGTCTGTTTTTCATTTCAGAAGCTTTGAGCGCAAGCAACCAATCTACTACAGACAATTCCACCGTTTTTGGCTTAACCTGCTCTATTTCTTTCAAGAGTTCCTCGCAGGTTTTCAACCGAAAGCCTGTTCTTCTCTTTTTGCCGACGACGCCGTCCAAACAAGGTGTACTGTATATACGAGGAACGTCACTCAGCGCGTCTACTGGTTTCACAATCTCCAACACGTAAGCACCGTTCCCGATGATTTCTTTTATCTCGTACAGAACCGTATTACATTCGAAAACGGTTTGAATGTTTGTCATGTTTATCTTTTAGTTTTGGCTAGAACTCTGCACGTTTAGGTTAAAACTTACTGTTCGGGCGCTAGGCGTTGAGTAGTTTTAACGGCACTGAAGTAGAGATTGTATTATCTTGGTAGATTCAAAAAAAAATAAATCCCACCATAGGACGCGCGATCGCATCATATTTTTACGATCGATTAACGACCGTCGGATTAGGTTTATTGCTGGCGTCGACATAAATCGACCAGCTCCGATTTCACTCTTTGCTTGGGCTAAAATCGTGCGAGACTGCTGCACCCCAAAAGCGTCTACTGGTTTTACAAAAATTTAAGATCGATCAACGACGGTCGGATTTGTTTTATTGCTGACATCGACATAAATCGACCAGCTCCGATTTCGTTTTATGCTTGGGCTGAATTCGTGCGAGGCTGCTGTACCCCAAAATCGAGATTACTTTTCTCCTATCGCTGCGGTTTTAGTGCTGCACCGTTTAAAAATATCGGGTATATCGTATGGCGAACCTGGGGCAGCGCTCGACGCGATCGAATCGCGATTTGAACCTCGACGTGGCATGATACGTCGGTGTCACGGTTTCTGCGGACTCGGGTTCGACTGGATGGCCATCAACCTAGGTGGCTGGATACAAAAAATAAAGGCGGCTGCACAGTACCAGAAATACTGAACCCAAGCCGCCACTAACACCGCCCGCAGTTCATTTTACCAGTAACTTTTATTCGCACAGTACGTTTTTTACAAGATGGCCACTCAAATTACCACAGACCTCGACAAAATTACCCTCGACTCTCGGGCTGACGTGCAGGATGCGGGAGATGAAGGCGTGTTCGTGCACCGGTGTACGTTGTCGGTCACACACAATGGGTCTGAAAGCTGCCACGACAGCCGTGTACAGGAACACACGCCCGAGATACAAGAGTTGGTATCGCAGAACATGCTAGAAGTAAGCGCGCTCCAGCCGTTCACCAAGGCAGTCGCCGAGCACGGCAGTGCTATGCAATCGGAGCCTCTAACAGTGCTGGTGGTGAACTTGTTATCTGAGGACGTTTTGGATAACTTTGAGTGCCCTGTTGGTTCTTGTTTAACGGGCTTACCTGTTGTGCCTGGGACTAAAACAATTGCTGAAGTCGAACGTGGTTCGACCGATTTCGTGTTGTTGCGCTTGGAAGCCGATATAGCTTCTGAAGCGTCCACGCTCTGCTTTGTATTCCCAGCGAAAAGTATTCCGGGTGACGCGTACCGCTTTCTGTTGGCACATTACGCGAAGTTCGTGGACTTTACGAGCCAGGAAAAACCGGCGCATTATTTATGGTTTTTGGACACGCTCAACGTCGACCGTCTGTTTTGTCCTGACCGGTTTACTAATTTCCAAGAGTTACTGCCTCTGCTGCGCGCAATCGTCATGTTTCAAGGCTATAAACCAGCGCTTGACGAGGTGTTGTTGCGCATCTGCGAGTCAAATACCGACCTGCAGGAGTTCTGGTATTTTTTCGTGATGTACAAGGTGCCCAAGTCGGACGACCTGTTTACCGGGACAGTTGAACCTTGCACTTGCCTGACCTGGTTGAGCTTGGAGCAGGTTGAGCAGGTGAAAGTGACATTTGCTGCGCCTCGCCGCCCTACCGCAAACACTTTACCGACGTCCTGGTTTTCCGAGAGTTATCGGTTTATAACCGTTGCTCATGAGCGGTGTCTTGCCGCGGCGTTGGAACCCGCCACACCCTATGCCACAGCTAGCCACACAGAAATCCTTTTGAAAGAAGCCAGATATTATGCACAATCAAGGGCAGAACTGCTACGAAACAACAAACAACTTCTACCTTTTTAAGAGTGATATGAGAAACAATTGGACTTTTTTTTGAAAACTTGCTGTGTTTACCGTTATATCGAACACTGCCTGCAACCCAGCTTGTGACTGGTGGCATATTTATTTGTATTTTGTAACATTACCTGTGTTTGGCTTTCTGTTAACAACGTATGCACGTTTGCACATGTGAACACATTCATGTAGTGTACCCTATATACTTGTACAAGTCGTCCTCGGTATATCACGGTTGTGCGTCTCAGTCGAGCGAGCTGCGTAAACAAGCTGGTTTAAGTTCGAGTTTATTCTACCCACTTGACGGCTTGCCCCTCCAACCCTATAGGGGGGGTTCAGAAATAGTAATTAAACTGCGTTGTGCAAACTGTAAGGCAAGCTCACTGGTGTTGTTACGGTGCACGGAGGTCGTGCTAGCACGGTAAAGTGATATACACACGGGGGAGGGGAGGGGTGGGCGCTACAACATGATTTTTCAGGGTAGTGCCACCCAAATAATTCACAGGACACGGTCCAAAATACCCGGAGACGTGATGAGTTAACGGAGTGGCGGATTGGTGGTGCGCGGGCATGGACAGTCCACGCAACTTAGTCAACATACCCCAAACTTACTTGATATTTTGAAACCTTTGCAACCATATCAGACCGGTATTCCTTAGGGGTATCAGCGTGCGTATCGGCTATTTTATTACTGCCTAAAACACATGACTTTGCGTTCTGATAGTACCCTAAAGGATTATTTCACCAACGCCACGCACTCAAAACAGTAGCACAGCACAAAAATAGTATACGTTTCAATGGATGGGTGTTCACAGTATCAATATGTATATTGTCGGACTATTAAAAAATTAATACGTCCACCCACCCCCCCCCCTTACCAATTCCCACCCGTCCACCATATTAATAACCTTTTTTAAACCTCCACGATCAACCCCCAAATTCCTGAAACAGGCTTGCAAGTTTTTAGTTGTTCCCACTACTCCCTTCCTTTGTGTGTAAATTATTTCACCGTAACAGTACGATCTCCTATTACAGTTTGCACAATGCAGTTGAATTACTACTCCCGGACCCCCACCCTCCTCCCCCTGTAGGATTGGAGGGGCAAGCCGTCAAATGGGTAGAAAAAAGTTAAACTTAAACCAGCTTGTTTACGCAGCTTGTTTGACCGAGACGCACGACCGTGTCATACCGAGGACGACTTGTACGTGTATATGGCGCACACTACATGATTGTGTTCACATGTGCAAACGTGCAAGCGTTGTTAACAAAAAGCCAAACACAGGTAATGTTACAAAATACGAATAATTATGCCACCAGTCACAAGCTGGGTTGCAGGCAGTGTCCGATATAACGGCAAACAGAGCAAGTTTTCAATAATTGTCCCAGTGATCCTTAAATCATCCTCAAAAGCGTCGCTGTCGTTTGGAGGCATTTGCGCAAGCATTGCATTTGCTCTCATTCTGCAAAGATATCTTTAGGTCTGCATAATGCTTAGCGAGTTCCATATTCTTTTCAAAACGACGCAAGGTTACTGCCGTACAGCCCGGTTGAATAAGTTGAAGACTGGGCTCGCAAGGCCAGCGCGTCTTTAGCGCCGCGTCTAAACATTGCCTGTGCGCATAAGTCAACATTTGCGAACATTCGGAATACCCTGAAGAAAGAAAGGGTACGGTCTCAGCAATTGTTTTTTTAACCATCTCATTCTGCTCCGCGCTCAACCACGATAGGCAGCTGTCATGGCTAAGCTCATCGATCCCGGTAAACAATTCGTTCCAATGGGTCACCTGGTACATCACGAAAATATACCAGAACTCCTGCAGGCTAGGATGTGACTCGCAGATGCGCAACAGTGTATCGTCAAGTTGTTGTTTATAGGAACCAAACAAACTGATGCCGCGCAGCAGAGGCAGTAACTGTTGGAAATCGGTAAACGTTTCATCAAAATACAGGCGCTCGACTAAGCGGATGTCTTGAAACCATAAATAGTGCACCGGTCTTGCTTGGCTTGTAAATGCCGTGAACTTCGCGCAGTGTTCCAACAAAAAGCAATACGCGTCACCCGGTATACTTTTTGCTGGGAATACAAAGCAAGACAAAGACCCGCAGTCAGAAGTTGCTTCGTCTTTCAAGCTCAACAACACGAAATCGGTCGAACCACGTTCGACCTTAGCAACTGTTTTGGGCCCAGTTACAAAAGGTAGGCCCGTTAATTGAGAGCCAACAACACCCGCAAAGTTGTCCAAATCGTTCTGAGATACCAAGTTCACCACCAGCACTGCTGGACTATCCGTTTGCATAGTACTGAGAACGGCGACTGTATCAGTGAACCGCTTAAGCGCGCTTACTTGCAGTATGTCCTCCGATAACAACTTTTGTAACTCTGGCGTGTGTTCATGTACACGGGCGTCGTAATCGCATTTTTGCCCACTGTGTGTGACAGACAATATGTTGGCGTTTGGACGCATTGTCACGTCAGGACAAGAGGCATGGGTACTTGTGGTAATTTGGGCGGCCATCTTGTAAAAAACGTACTGTGCGAATAAAAGTTACTGGTAAAAATGAACTGCGGGCGGTGTTAGTGGCGGCTTGGGTTCAGTATTTCTGGAACTGTGCAGCCGCCTCTATTTTTTGTATCAAGCCACCTAGGTTGATGGCCATCTAGTCGCATACGAGTCCGCGGATACCGTGACACTTACGTATCGCGCATGTGCCGCGTCGAAGTTCAAATCGCGAATCGATCGCGTCGAGCGCTGCCACACGTTCGCGATACCATATACTCGACACGGACCTATCACGGCACACTTTTTAGCATTGTGTTTTTAAATATGAGCTATGCACGATTTTTTACAGGGATAAAAAGTTTATAAACGATCGTGACACGGCAACTTGCTTCGGATAATAGCTTTATGCAGCGGTCACTTCACTGTTGAAGGTGAATAGGTTAATATTAAAAGTGCCTACTCACGCAAACAGTAGCCGTTTTTAATTTTTTCCGTGATGCAAACCGCTTGTCGCACTTGCTCGGAGGATAAAGCTATGCAACTCGGTTGCCTACTCTTCACACCGACTGAAGGACCGGTGCACCGCAACCTGCAGTTCAAAAACAACTTCGCAGATTTTAGGACCCAGCTTTTAAAAGAGCTCACGTTACCGGAGAAAACCGAATTTGAGTATATGGAATTTACATACGCAAAGGGAAATATCCGCAATTTCATTGTATACTACGCGGAATTTCCATACAACCTGTCCATAAATCGTCGGTTTCGGTTTCTCCACGGTCCGGTGTGTTTTTTCGAGATTGTGGAAGAGCTGAACAAGTGTCCCGTTTGTAAACACGAGGTCAATAGTGACATGCAGGCTTTTCGCCCGGTCAGCTTGCAGGACGAACAATTCCGTGAGGCTTTGGGAGAATGGGAGAAAAAATGGTTTTCGGGCGTATAAGGCGTAATTCCGACCGGCCGCTGATTGAACGTTCAATGACCGTACAAAACTCAGGTTTGGGTCGTCTGTTTATTAACCTATGCATTTATTTCTCTGTACGACTCAAAAACGTTTATTACGATGACAGAAAAAACAATTGGTCATGTGCGTACTGTAGCAGACATAACGTTATAGCTTCATTTTACGACTAGCTTACGACCACATTGCAGACGTGCGTGTTTTGTTCCGAGACAAAATCATTTCAGGTTAGGCACACGGCGTTCTACTTTGTCCTGCACGGCCCTAGCTATTAATATTTGTTTGAAGCGATTCATCTTCCTGTTGTAAGCGTCGGTCTTCCAATCATCCAGTATCACGTTGTGACGCTTCTGGCATATGTCCACGTAGTAACCGCCCAAAATCAACTTGAGGTGTTCAAACAGCTGCGCGCTTAACCGCCGGTGAGGGTAATTCCACTGGTACGACCTCTTAAACAACCGAATTAACTTATCGGCGTCGTCGCCGTTCAGTTCGCGAATTGCCAATAGCATCTTTTCCCGTATTATGGAAAAAAAAACGGAAACTCCGTCCCAATAGTGCATGGTAAAGTGGGTTGTGTATGAGCCGTATCTAGTTACACGAGCTTGCCTGTATTTGGCTCGGCCTGCAGGTGTCAAACTCCAGTAGACGGGGTTGCTGTTTCGTCCGTGCATTTTGAAATGTGTGTAACGTGTATGCGCACACCTATATGCACTTCTTTCACAAGGGCGCACGTTTTTCTAGCCGGACCGACCCTGTATATTTCGATATAGGTGTTAACAGCTGCCCCGTCGGACGGCATGCTCATTACTGTCGCGGAACGTGCCAGCACCAATTAATGCCACGCGGCCATCGCAATACGAGTTAGGTAGTTGCGCGTTTGGCAAAAAATCACCGGATGCCAAGACGCTCGCACGTAGGTTTATAAAATTCGCCAGTCGACTCGAAACACATCCGATCCTTCGATAGGTGTACGCAAATTAAGGAATCGCTTATAAACAAGCACGTACGCAATTACGCAGGTTTTTTTTTTGTATCGTGTTCGAGCTGCTATACACAAAATTCTAACCGAGCCAACACAGCCTAAATGCGCCGGTGCTTACGCGGAACACGTATCGGCGGGCATCCCTGTACGCGTGGTTGATTCGAGCGGGACGGTGTCTTTGTCACACCGTAAACCACGTCGCCTCGTGCAGACCGCCAAGGACTCCACCGCACACGCCGTATCTGCATGTTGATAAATCGTCACTCGGCGACGGGCTTACGTAATTAGGTTCGCACACAGCGTCGAACACGCGCAGCCATTGACACGCGCGTCCTAAATCAACGCGTTCCGGCGAGGCGACGCTGTGAGCGTGCAGCTCGGCGTGCACGCGATCGAAGCACACTCGCACAACGCGTTCGTCCACCAACGGACAATCGAGCAAAACTTCCAACGTGACGAGCAGGCGCTCCAACAAAGGTAGCTGCGCGTGACGACGCTCACGGGCGACGCTTACGCCGTCGCGTACCACGTACGACCGTACGTCGATGCCGCCCTCGGCGCAATAGGCCCTCACCGTACGCGCCACGTTGTGAAAGTCGGGATCGCCTCGCAGCTCTTTGATTTGCATGCTGTCTGTCTTGTGAGTGCCCGAAGCGAGGCGACGGCTGGTTTTCTAATCGGCGCATAAAAAAAACGCACCGGGCGCGGCACGCGTGATGCGTTCGAATTATTCCCTTTTAGCTCACGGGCAAAGCTCGTATAGCAAAACGCGAAATTAAATTACGGAGCGAACAGCTAGCGACGGCGTTTACACGAGGAAGCCTCGACAGCGGACTGTTCTAATTTGCGTTTCTGGGCGACGATGTCGACGGTGATCGTTGCCGTGTGCACGTTGACATCGACGATCACCCCGCGCGATTCGCAAACCATGCGCGTCGCTTCGTGCATCAGCGCGTCGAGCGTCGCAAACGGCACGAACCGCGCCTCGGTGATGATCACGCTTCGTAGCTTACCGCTCACGCCATCGATCACACGGTGCACGCTGGTTTTGGACGCCATGTTTGTGCACAGTTTTGTCAATCGAGCTATCATTTCGTCGTCCCAGTACCGACCCTTAGCCATCGACAGTAGCGTTGCCGCGTGTTTTACCCGATCCCGCCACACGTACTCCAAACTCTGGCTTAATGCGCGATCTCTGTCGTGCTTGGGCTCCTGCAACGGGTCGACGTCCACCTGTTCCACGGATCGTGACGTGGCGTTCGTGCTCGTCGGTGGTGATGGTACGCCAACGCGGTGCGCGCAAAGCACGATCGCGCACTCATTTTGGTTAGCGTCGTTCACAAAGTAGCACTCGCGATTGCACGTTGCCGCGGCGCGTCTCAGGTTGCACCAGGCGGCGCAGGATACGTGCATAAAAGGTGCCCGTACGTGCGCGCGTTTGCATACGTCGCTCTCCACGTTCACCCAATCGCAGACGTAGCTATACCCGCATTCGTCGCGTATGGAAGCGACCGCGGTTCGCGTGGCCGCGTTGAGCGCGTCGTCGCTCCGAAAGAGCGGCATCTGCGACCCGGTGGGCGTAATTGCGCTTCGTATGTATATATACGCGCGCTCCGTAGTGCGTAAACGACAGCGAGGTCGGCGCGGTGTCGGCGGTGTGACCAAAACGCGCAATCGTGATGCAGCCGCGCGTTCGATCGCTGCGCGCCACTTTCCTGCTTACGGCGCTGCAACGGTTCCAACTGGTCGTGGAAATAAGCATTTCGTTTTCCGTCGCGAACGCCATTGTCCCTGTGGTGCATAAACAGATGAAATCCTACCCGTGGCACGATTTGGGGATGGTGCTACGTTTCGTGGTGGGGACGTTGAGCGGATATTTACTGTGGTGCGCTTACGTGTGGGGCGTGCAAACGCTGGAGCACAGTCTGGAGCAGAAGCAAAACGGCGCGCAGCCGGAACTAGCGTGCATGGCGTCCGATCGTTTACGCCGACCCCACAAAATGCGCCTGTGACCATCGTCTCACATGCACTCGAAAAGAACCTCCGCGCACGCAGCATCCTCCTGGGTGGCCGCTGCGATGCAGGCCTCGCGGGCGCGCAGGAGCGCTTCTGCGCAGATTCGCGTCGTCGTGACGCTGCACCCACCCTGCACCCCTTCGGCAAACGCCCGCGCAGCCTCTTCGGCCATTCCGTAATGTTTTACGAAATGCACGCACGCGGCGGCCGTTGTGCCGGACATGCCCAGTCGTTGACAGGCGCGCATGGCGCGCATCTCGGCGACGCGCGTGCGCGTGTCGAGTACGATATGCCCAGCGCGGGCCATGTGCACAAAAAAATTTACGGTCGCAGCGTCCAGCCGATGGGGGCCTTCAAGCACGCTACGCGCGTGCCATCGCACGGCACGCGTATCCGCGTTTGGACGCAACGCGTGCTCCGGGCGCATCAGATTCATAAAAGCGCGCCAGCGCTGTTGCGGGTCGTCGTTTTCATCATGAGGAATTAAGCCGCGAGCTCCGGACAGTCCGCGAAGCATACGCGGTCGCAAATTTTGAGCGCAATAGTAGTACTTCCCCCCGCCCCCCCCGGTGTACGGGTGTGTATGTATACGCGCTAACGCGCTGTCCGTTATGTAAATAAAAATAATATTTTACGACACACGCACCGCGGCCGAGTCTTACGCTTAGGCATCAGCGAAAACTATGCTGCCGTTTCATCAAAGCGTTTACGTATTGTTTGCCATAGTTGCTACACCCGTCGACAGTCCGCGAGCTTTGCACGTGCTTCGATCAACGTGAAAACCAGAGCCGCGAGCTACCATCATACAGAATGCGGTAAACACTGTACGAGATATGGAAGGATAAACATGACGAATCGTATGAACGGCTTTGGGTCGATATCGACCCGGACCACTGTTAAAGGTTTAGGCGTGGAACACCACGCAGTACGCAAAATCTGTAGGAAAATGCTCCGGATTGGCGCTAAATATCTTGCGTAGATGCTTGTAGGCTTGCTGAATTGTGTCCTCACCGACATTGATAATCATCTGATCAGGCCTGTGATTGTCGGAGGGTGAGGGCTTCAAAGTGCCGACCCGTAAAATGACATCCGGATCCATCGTTGCGATAGCGGTTTGGCGCAGCTGACACGCGTTTATCAAAGACGACATGTGCACGTCTTTCATCGCAAAGCAAGCTCGCAGAGTTGTGACGGCGCGCATAAGCTGGCCGAGCGCGAGCGTCAAACCGGGCGCGTAACTACGATCTTTAACGTTCAGCATAAACTGCAACGTCAGTTGCCAAATCATCGTGCTGATTTCGCTGATCGGCTGATTTGCCGTTACGTGCGGACTTAGCAACGCTTGGCAGCACATGCCTCGCACGGCTAAGACGGTCTCGGGCACGACAACCATACCCTCAAGCACATCGTCGATAGCTTTGATCGCCATGATCATGTCGCCGATCGCTGTGTGAAAGTCGTATAAACCGTCGACCGCGGCCTTCTCGGCTTTGAA
Organism: Cymbomonas tetramitiformis; assembly: GCA_001247695.2. Taxonomy (NCBI): domain Eukaryota; kingdom Viridiplantae; phylum Chlorophyta; class Pyramimonadophyceae; order Pyramimonadales; family Pyramimonadaceae; genus Cymbomonas; species Cymbomonas tetramitiformis. The sequence continues at coordinate 65,491 of LGRX02006258.1, forward strand.
GGGTACGCGAAGCAACTCGAAGTGGGCGTGAAACGCGTCACGATCACCCGTATCAAGTTTGATCATGTGCTGAAACTGAGTCTGGCACGCGCGCATGCATCGCTCCATTTGCTCCACCGACACAAGCAACCGATCGCGGCACGCGTCGACTTGCTCAAAGTTCAGCGGGCCTACGCTGGCAGCACTTTTTGCGGAATGCTGCACGCATTCCAACAGCGTTTGGATGGCGTGCTTGACCGTTTCGATACAACTGACCATGGCGGTACTCGGTACTTGGTTGTACATTGCCGTGTTGGGCAACACGTTGTTCTCCACGAGAGTCCTAAACAACACACGTTGATTTGGAGCCCCATTTTGCACCATCGGCATAATTTTGAGCAGACTTTGCACATCACCCAAAGAAGCCACTCGAGCCATGTTGCGACGCGGTGCGTGTTACGTACGTGCCGGTGGGTCGTATTTATACAGCGCAAATCGCCCTTCTTGCATAAGCGCGAGCGTGTCTAGGTAAAGCTCCCAATGGGGCAGCGAGCTGTCCTCCAGCCGCGCCCCGAGCGTGGCCATCCCAGCCAGCGCGTCGTCGCTTACGCACAGGGTGTGCTCGTGGTCCGGCATCGCTTTGTAGAGGTGGTTAAGCCTCGGCCGACAGCGTTTGATGAGTCGTCTTGTGGACGCATACAGTACAGCACACGTGCTAAGACTTTGTTCGCGCAAGCGAGGTTCAAAACATAAACCAAAGTCTTTTCGGTTGACAACGTTCGGAGACTCCTTGGCATGTCAGGCAAAGCATTTTTTTAGATGACGCGGATGCGTGCAGTTGGCGTCATAAATCCGGTCGACTAGAACGCGAGGCTCGTTCCCGAACTATTAAAGACACAAGACGGTCGAGAGAGAGTTTGTTGTGATCTGGTCACGGTTTTACAAAAGAATACGCGTGGTAGGCTTACTATGCCTAAGCACGGTATCGAGGATAAGGTGGCTACCGCCGACATGAAGCACACGCCGACGCCGGAAGCGATTCGGGGTTGATCGTGGCGAACGAGCGCATGCGCATACGTATATGCGGACCTCATCGCACGCTATCGCGCCGCGATTGCTGAGCGCACGGTATACATACCCCTGGCAAAAGGTTTTGAAATCAAGGACCGATGCAGCGTAGGCTAAAAGCGCTCGATGAGCTACTGATGAAGCAGGAGATGCTGCTGAAACGCGCGAACGGCGCATTCGTCGCTCTAAACACCGAATTGAGCAGCATGCACGAAAACGCGAAGGCCATGCTGCTCGAGCTGCAGGGCGTTCCAACAGCTCATTTGGGAACTTCTGAGAGGTTGACCCTGTCGTTTGTCGAAGAGAACATGCAAACGATCGAAAAAGACAGCCGGGTCATCCTGAGCGCCACGGAAGAGCTTATCGAAAAATGCGGGGGCACCTGTGTCGCTCAAAATTAAATTTTGGTCATTCATCGCCGAATGGCATTTCAAGGTTGTCTTTTGGTAATTGAAAGCGAAGCGACTTGTGCAAAATTTTGCAAATGTGTATTATGCTTTCACGGTCGTCTATCAAACGCGCCGCCGGTACTTATTTCACCTTCTGTAATCTGTAACACAAAATGCAAGCACTTCTCTTTGTCGCTGATTCCGTCCGGTTCAAAAAACGTGCCAAAAAATCCGAACCAATTCTGATGCAGCAAAACGTGACGCGTCTAGGCGAGGGTGCACGAGCCCGAGCTCGCGTCGTTATTCTGTATCCGCACGATCACGTTGAGGCTCTTGTCGCGCACGAACATGTCTGCGCGAAGATCCACCAGACCGTTCCGTTTGTACGACGGAAACCGCGCTAGATCCTGGATAATGCGATCGCTCCCGAAATAGGGGTGTTGCACGCAGTTGTCTTCGAACCTGTGCCCGAGCGTGGCGATGCCGAATAGCGGGTCGGTCCCGACGCATACAGTGTGCTCGTGATCCAGCACGATGTCGTAGACGTGCGCGCACTCGGGCGTGGAACGCACGTCTCCGGTGTCCCTGGCGTGCCACCATCGAGTGGCGCGCTGCGCGCTTATTCTACACACCGGGTGGTATTCGCTTATCCAGCGGCGGTCGCCGCAGTTTGCCAATCGACAGCCGTTCGGTACGAGCGACACGTCCGTGCGCACCACGCACACCCCGTTCGCCGGGGCGCCGCTGAGGGTGCGCACCGCCATACCGCGGACCAGCGAGCGCGCGGGTATCGGGTCCGCATCCACACGATGCACGAGCGTGTCCGCGTGCAACCCCATGTGCCGTGTAGGTGTTACCCGATGCAAACATTCTATTTATACCATCCTCCACGAGATCGCTAAATCGCCGCATCTGCGAGCGCCTGGCACCTCGGTCTCTTACCGATCGCGCATCACCGGCACCTCCGATGTCAGTGCGTCGTGCAGTCTCGCCAAGCACCGGTTGGTGCACGCGATGGTAACCTCCGACACACCCAGCGCTGCGCGCGTCATCAGGGCGTGATCGGACGCGCTCGCATCCAAATCCGCATGAGTGGGTTCTGCGCGCTGCAACACCGTACACGCTCGCTTCCACCGGTTCATCCATGGCTTGAGCTCCGAGTCGCAATCCGGGGCGATGGAACTGGCCATGTGCACCGCGCAAGCCGTCACGCCGATCAGGTTTACCGCGGTGGCGTAAGCCGCCATGTCCATGCACAGCTCCCACGCCGCGTCCGTCATACGCGGAATCACCTCGCGTTGCATCGCGACGGCTTGCATGGCAACTCCGCAGGCGTTTCCGGCAGACATACACTCGCAGAGATCGCACAGCGCGACGTACACCGCGCGCGGGCCGCACCTCCAGGCGTTCACCGTACAGCGCACGCGGGCGAGGTTGCCGCAGGCGCGCACGTACGCGGGGTTAAGCGCGGGCACGCAGACCCCCCATAAACTACCCGCCGGACCGTGCTGCTGCGTCAAGATCGCGTCCAGCGTTGAGCAGCATACGGCATACCGGGCGCACGCTGCGCTGTCGGTTTCCGCCGCTACGAGTGCGGCGTGCGTTTGGTTCGCGTGGATAAACGCCTTGAGAGGCGCGGAGCATGCGTCGGAGCAGGGCAATTCGACCTCGTAGCGATCGCGGCCAAGCACTAGCTCGTACACGTCCGAGGCGGGGGTTTCGCGAAGCCAGCGCAACATATTGCTGCACGAAAACAGTTTGCCTCATCAAGGCGCGTATATATATATATATAAATAAATAAAGGTTTCTTATATATATATATATATATATGTATATCATTATTACCAAAGCTTTACGACGCGTTGCCTGCTCTGTTTGCATCGAATATTGCTTCTGCGTGCTCGGCAAGTTCGGCACCCTTTAACTCTGCGAGCTTATTGTATCGGCCTAGTAGGTCATAAAATTTCGATATGCTAGCAGCAAGCCGGTCCTTCAATTTCTTTGCTTTTTTTGAAGTTTTACCTATTTTTTTTTTTAAGGCATCAAGTTCATTTTCCAAAATTACATCACGCATAAACATCGCAGACCCGCCTAGCGGTTCATCCGATGTTGATAATATTTCATTATCGTCGACGCAAGCCACGTAGCGCACGACGGCCCCTGATTCCGAGATGCTGTTGGTGGGTGCGATCGTAACTGTGCGCGCAGTGTTGTTGTCGGTGTTGGTGTATATTTGTCGCGCGCCATCATCGGTTTTGTTCGCAGATATATCGGTTCCGGCGACCGACGCCATGTAACAACGCCGTTCCGGCAGGTCCGTATTGACGGACATGCTGGTGCGTGTCAAGCTTTATCACGTTATGCATGCAATTATTTATATGCATGCTCAACCGTAAATATCGCAAACCCAAGAAAACAAATTCGCTAGAGCGGTTCGCAGCTCCGACGGCAGATGTCTGCGTTCAAAAACTTGATAGTGTCACGTCCACATTTCGCTGCACTCGAATATCAGATGTCAGGGCTATGACAGTATGACAGTATGCCACTATGACAGTATGACAGTACAGTAGTATGACAGTACTGTGGGGCAGTCATCGTGTCAGTCTGTCGACATAGCATCTGAATCGAGAATGACGAATCGGAATTAGAAATGAGATCGGATCGGGAATTGAACGTTGAGCCGAAGTGTGACATCGGCTTGTCGAGTGGTTGACCCTGCAACCTGAGTGACGAGTGAATAAGTGGAGCACTTGAGAAGTGTTTAGCCTTCAGAACTCGGAACCGAATTATCGTTTGTACCTCAATCTGGCCCTGATCCAGTATATTATAAAATCCGAATTGTGTACCTTTGCACGTTCAATCAAAAACATATTTCCGAGCATCTGTCGTAGTGCCCCAGGCACAATTGGTATCAATAAGCGTTACCTGAACACCTCCGCGCGTTCAGCCACGGCCACACTGTAACTTCCGTTATACTGAAGGGGGAGAGCCGTACTTTTGGGAAACTTTGCGCAACTTTTACGTCAGAAATACCATTTTTTTTCAAAGAAGGAACCCGTATACTGCTCCCAAAAGTCACCAAACATCAGCATAACGTCCCCTTAACACTGGGGGCCCAACCAGGCTCTCGTTGGTCAAGATTGGTTTTCCGATCTTAAGTTCCAAGTCTGCCCCAGGCTACAAACAACCGTCAGAGAGCACCCTAAAGGGTTTCCCCGGTTTATAGTAGCCAGAAAAACCTCATAGCCCACCTCCCAGAGCCTTAAAAAGGCGAAAAACAGCCCAAAATAGCCGTTTTAGCCAGTTTCCAACCTACCCCAAAACCTCTCCCAGTAGCCCCCACCACCAAAAGCCCCTTCCTTAGACCCCATAGAACAGCCTAGAAACCCCTGATACCGCCCTCACGGCCATCGGCAGTGGGGAAAGCTCCTCCAAATAGCGCTTTCAGCAGCCTCTGGACGTTTCTGGCAGTTTCTCTAGCACCTTCTGGTATCCTCCAGCAGTACCTTGACTGGAGCATTTTTGGACCTGGCATGTAGCACGGCTAGGTGGACGGCCTTGCACTATAAATTGCATAATCGATGAAAATGGCATTTAGAAGTCGCAAGAAGTTTCAGGAAGTACTTAGTTGTTAAAAGAAATCATTCAAAGGCAATATTTCACATTTTTGATCACCGCGGTGGCCACCAGGCTGCTAACGGGTCGCAGAAGGGCTGCGGTACAGAAATTGCATATCTTGCGGGCGCGTGAGATATGTGGGTGATACGGGGAAGTTACTAGAGTTGGTGAGAATTATTTGGAGGTCATCCCTAGGCAGTGTGAAGCGGAATTTCACATCGGGCCATATTCACGGGGTGCTGGGGAGCTAATTTCGTCTGTAAAATGACTGCAAAACAGAAAAAACATGTCTCGTGGGCGCGTGAGATATGCAAATGATACGGTGAAGTTATTAGAAGTTGTGAGAAGTATCTAGAAGTTATTACTAGGCATCGAGAAGTGATATTTCACATCGGGTCACATTCGCGGGGCGTTGGGGAGCTAATTTCGTCTGTAAACTGACTGCAAAACAGAAAATGCATGTCTCGTGGGCGCGTGAGATATGCAAATGATACGGTGAAGTTATTAGAAGTTGTGAGAAGTATCTAGAAGTTATTACTAGGCATCGAGAAGTGATATTTCACATCGGGTCACATTCGCGGGGCGTTGGGGAGCTAATTTCGTCTGTAAACTGACTGCAAAACAGAAATGCATGTCTCGTGGGCGCGTGAGATATGCAAATGATACGGTGAAGTTATTAGAAGTTGTGAGAAGTATCTAGAAGTTATTACTAGGCATCGAGAAGTGATATTTCACATCGGGTCACATTCACGGGGCGTTGGGGGCTAATTTCGTCTGTAAACTGACTGCAACAACAGAAAATGCATGTCTCGTGGGCGCGTGAGATGTTGCACGTGATACGGTGAAGTTATTAGAAGTTGTGAGAAGTATTTAGAGGTCATACCTAGGCAATGAGAAGCGAAATTTCACATCGGGTCATATTCACGGGGTGCTGGGGAGCTAATTTCGTCTGTAAAAAGGGCTGCAAAGCAGAAATTGCATATATTGCGGGTGCGTGAGATGTAGCACGTGATACGGAGAAGTTATTCCAAGTATGTGCAAGTCATAACAATATACACCGCAACATGGCCGTACCTACAATATATACAATATATACATCTACATAACACTAGAATCTCACAGAAGTGCCAACAACCGCTGATGCTCCCTCAGGGGTAGCATGTGCACATCCCCCCTCTTAACTAGGCGAACATCACATGCTAGTACGGCTTCACACGGAATCAAGCACTTCTTGCTAGTATCTAAGGTGTATGTATCTCGCACGTTTGGATCCGTCCACTCAAAGTATCTCCCCGAAATCACCGAGTCTCCAGGAGCAAATGTCTGTCTATAGTCATCACGGCGGATCCTCCCGCCGACCTCCGTGACACCAGACAGCGCCTTCACCAAGTAGTAGGCATGTGATGCGTCCGTAGGATCCTTCTTCACCGCCATGATGCTACCACGCCGCACGGCTACACTCACACCCGCCGCATACTCCTCCACCATGCCGCGAATCCTCACGGCGGCCGCGCCCGTAGCCGGCCGCAACTCCACATCTCTCCACGCATCCACGTGGGACGTCTCCAAGCATCCCTCCGAGTCCGGAATGGAGCGCACACACTCCGCATAACAATTCACACAATAGCATGTACGCTCACGTACCATCAACTTCCCCTCGCCCTCCCCCCCCCTTACAGAATGCAAGCGCTGCGTCCCATCCACCGCCTGGTATGCTGCACCAGCATCGTGATCCACCGCATGCAATCCTCCCGCCTCCTCGTGCAGTGCGTCCTCTGGTACCAAGTAAAAAAACCGTTGATTGAAGCTCGCTCTTGCCTTGGCGTAACTGCTATCCGCACGTCGGCTCAATCTCTCACAACAGAACGCATGCAGGTCTGCAGCGCAATTGATGCGGGCGATACCACTTGTCACCCTCTGATATGACCGCCACCGCCGCTGCGTGCTTGACATGCGCCCCCGCCCCATCCTGCTCCCCCTTGGCATGCGCCGTCTCAAAGAAGTTCCGTTGGCAAGGTACACCTAATGACCACTCGTATTTGCTATTCGCCACATCCGCAAACCCGGCCGCGCACTTATTTTGTCCCGCACAACCATCTGCCCACTCGTGGATAAACAAGGGCTTTGCGATCCCCCTCCCGATGAAGTAGTCTCTGATGATCAACTCCCGCATGTATTGAATGAAGCGGTGATCGTGCTTCCGGTCATCGCTCAACAAGTACACGTAATCCTTCACCAGCACTGGGTTCTCCGCGGTTGATTCCACCCCATCCACGGCCATACACGCATGTCTCCACACCACGCAGACTAATATGGTCGCCTGCTTCACCACCCAATGCAGACTTTGCACTTCTCGAGGAATGTTCAATGAATGATTCTCCGAGAAGTCAAACAAGAACACCGCATGTCCCAGTGGCAAATCCCTGACGCACGTCTGAAACTGCCGCTGCTGGTGTAATGCCATGAAAGTGTGATATGCATATGGCCGCTGAAACGCGCAATCCCCGCAGCCTTCCAACTTCTTCCACGCCCATGCCTCCGGTTGCCCTGCGGTCGCGCTATTCACTAAGAAGTTCCCCTTGCACTGACATTTTGGCGAAGCCCCCGGCTCGTGCCCCAGCAACAGCGCCTGCAACTTGGCGATCAAGGCGGCCAGCTTCGTCTTCTTCTGCACAAACTGCAGTCGCCGAATCTCCTTACCATCCTCGTCCATCGATCTGTCCTGTGCCGCAAGTCTCGTAACAAGACCACGGCACTTGCGCCTCATGCTGCACCTCACTGTCACACACTTTGAAGTTGGCCAAGCCGCCACACTTCTCGCACCTCCCTCTCAAGCACTCCATGGCATGCTTATCCCCCACCCGCGGACACAACAAGCTCTCGGCGAAAGTTGAGGTCGACCTCCCCGCCTTTGCAATAGTGCAAACCATTCCCGTGTTCCCCACCGCCTTTCGCCTATGCTCAGGGGTCCTTCGAACCCGTGGGCAACATGTCGCCGAAGTGCACGCACATGGTGAATGCACCGCCTCTCGGGCCTTGTCAAAGCCCTCAAGGACCATACTCATGTCTTCGTGGTACCTACAACAACAAGATATGTTGTCCTTCCTTCGCAGCCGCACAACATTGTGCGGCTTGCACACCCCTTGCTTCTCAAAGGAACGTTGCCCAATCTTGAGAGCGGGGTACTTGGCTTGAAACCTCCTATATATTACTAGTTGAGGGGCTTCCAACCAATGTTTGCTCACGAACTCCCTCGGTGTTCTCAAAGCACCGGTGTTGGGGTCACGTGCCAACACGACGTCCTTTTTGCAAGGACTAACTCGAGTGTTGTCCGGGTGCAACCAAAAGCTCTAATAAGAGCACAAGTCGCCATTGTCAAGCATCGGGTAGACAATCTCCGTTCCGCAAGCATCACGCCCTCCCAAAGGCCACGACGCCCTCTCTCCTCAGTTCCCATGTGTGCCCCCTCCCTCAAGTTTGAATTTCCAACCACCCCAAGCGTTCCAACGCGTTGATGCACACCAAGCATCGTGCAAGCCGTACGCACCAAGTTATCCTCGGCCAAGTTGCTCCCAAATGCCGCAGCCGCTATCCCCCTCGTTAGATTAACGTTCGCACGTGTGTTTCGTCGTGCTAAGCGTGATAACGCGTCCCTCAAATTCGCCACAACACAATTCTTCACTGTCTCCTCGCGCCGGTCACCTAACGACACCAATGCCGCATTGCACTCCTTGTGCACCTTCGACCTCAAGCCCGCCGGAAGGGACTCGATATACGCCCTCACCGCACCCGCAATGCGGTGAGGGCTTCTCCCAAATGCCGTTCGCATCTTCTCGACCCACCAACCCTTATTCCCGCGCGTCAACTCCTCAAAACCGTCACTTACTTGCGGCAATTGACCTCTAGGACGTTCGTAAGTTTCCTCATGCCCACCTTCCAACTCGTCTGACATTTCCACATCGTCACAAACCTCCTCTGAGTGAGCGTGATTAATATCACCTTCTCCTTTTGCTGATGTCCAGGCCTCGCACAACAAATCTATCTTCCCCACCAACGTCTCAAGCGTATCCATATCATCATCTTTCAGGGGCCACACTCCAAGAGGTATAATGCGAGCGGAATCTCCAACCTCTACGAGAAGGGGTAACAAGTCTATAAGAACGGGAGGAATATCCCAATTCGGTCCCGGATTGTAGGCAGCGTCGGAGCCACACAACGCCAAAAAAAACGCTCACTGCAAGCAGCGTAATGTGGAGAGTCGTACATAACACCCCAAATAGCCACGATCGTTGATCCCGCACGAGCGTGACGTTCAATAACCCTTCCCCGATATGCGTCACTGTCACCAAACAATCTAGTAAGACACACGTAAACCCTTCCTTGACGCGAAGTCTCACAGCAGCACAATCACATGTCTTTTGTACACACGTTTCGGGGTGTAGATATTCATACCGTTAAAGCTTGTGGGATTGGGATGCCGTTTCGTGCTGCCACCCATATTCGCGCCCTCCTACACCGTTTGCTCCGATTCCAAGACATATCGCGTATGCATATCCATAGTAATATATACAGGTTTGTCTTTCTCTGCAAGCATTTTCACATACTTACTTCCACGAAATGCTTGGGCGGTTTTGTCCTCGATTCATACTGAGCTGACGTCACACGTGCATGAACATTTCTCGTATGTCGGATCCGATCCCAGATCCATCGACGTACGAGAAATGCTTGGGCGGTTTTGTCCTCGATTTATAATGAGCTGACGTCACACGTGCATGAACTTTTCTCGTATGTCGGATCCGATCCCGGATCCATCGACGTACCCGAAATGCTTGGGCGGTTTTGTCCTCGATTTAT